>VUQG01004839.1:7481-26325 GCA_015106755.1 Etia nguti
TGGGGCTGTGCAGGGCTCGCAGCCTGCTTGGGTTCCTCAGCTGTCTCTGCTGGCAGCTGGGATATGCATGGCTCACAGCCATTTCCACTGGTGGATGGGGTTGCATAGGGCTTGCACCTACCAGCAGAGGTGACGGGTTATAGGTGACAACTGAAGCTGAGGCTTGGCAGCCCTCACTCTTGGGATTGGAGCAGCAGCAGGCTGGACCTCATCCTCTGAAGTGGAACGGGTGCAGGGATTGGCTCAACTACAGGCACCTTCTCTCTGGGAATGGGTAGAGGAACAGGGACAGGCTGGGTCCTAGCCACCCTCCCTCTGGGAAACGGGACAGGTGGAGGGACATGCTACACCCAAATAGCCCTCACCATGGGAACTGGTATGGGTTCAGGGACAGGTAGAGTCCTGGCTACCCTTACCTGAGTTATAGGTTTAGGGATTGGCTGGGGTTTCAGGTCCTAGAGTGAGGACCTAGCCTTACTCTAGGAAAAGGGTAGGTGCAGGGTTAGGCTCTGGGGTGACCCTGGGTGGAGCAGCAGTCTTTGTGAATAGCTGAGAAACACATACACTCTTTAGGAGTGGCTGTTGCTCAGGTGGTAGAGCAGGTCACCTACTAATCGGAAGGTTGGTGGTTTAATTCCTGTCTGCTCCAATCTGCATGCCAAACAACACTCTTTGAAGGGGTAGTTTCATAAACAGTCTTAGAAGAAGCCAGCCGAGTTATTCTGACAGTTCTTACAGAGGCCAGCTTGACAAAGCAAAAAACCCAAAAGATGTTATTATCCCTTGCTGGCTCTGACAGAAGTAAATAAACACAATATTCATTTTTATAGCCAGCTCAGACACAGAATTTCAGTCCGGACACTGAATTAACCGTCTCAGAGTTCTACCCCACAATTAGATTATTTTCCAGCTCAGAAACACAAAATTCGCCTTTAATATAATCCAACTGAGCCCAGGCACAATGCATTGTTGAGGCAGGAGAGCATGGTGTTGTTGATGGGGAGTTGTTGGGCGTAGGGGCGGAAGTACTGACCAGCACTCAACCCCAGAAACTGGAACAACGATTGCTCTGGTGTAAAGCCACAGTACTCAGCCATAAAATTCTTCCTCCGCTGACAGGAGGCCTTCTTTTCCAGGCAATACCATGGCAGCAGTGGTGGAGAGAAGCTGGAGAGTGAGTGGCAGGTGATAGACTGAGCCTGCCCACTCTTTTGTAAAGGGTTGGGCATAGGAAGAGCAGTCAAAGATAAGACTCAGTGTCTTTGAGCCCCCCTCAAGCTAGGTTCCAAAATAGAGCGACTCGCACTCTAGGGCGAACCTAAACTCCCACCGCAACATTTTTTACAGAAAAGAAGGAACTGCTTGTTGCTGATCACTCGAACCAGAGTCCACTGGGTCCATACTGGTATTAATCTTCTGTCACATATTGCTGTGTGGCAGGCAGGTGGCGAGCCCAAATGCAGGACTTGTGAGACATGAAAATGAACAAAAGAAGGTAGCTTTAATGCTGTAAACTGGGCCAAAAAAAGACACAAATAATCCAGGAGTATATCTGGGGAACTAAAAAACACACTAAGCACACAACATGAGGAAAATCGCAACAAGAATAGAAGAAAAGTGAAGGTTTAAATACACACGAGGTAATTAGGGAGATGAAAAACACCAGGGAACACAGCTGAACAAAGTCAGGAAAAACAAGACAGGGGAAGCGATATCAAACACAAACCACACGAGATGAGGGACTAAAAAAATAAAAAAGGAAGTGACTAATATAGAGACCAAAACTAAGGCATATGAAGCTAAATTAAACAGGGACCACGGAGATAAGGCACATAGAGACCAGACAGACATGGGGACACAGGCAGGGATCAAAAAGGGAATGAAAAAACCTAATAATGAACAGAACAAATCATGAATTCAAACCAGAACATTTAAAGTTGCCACAACCTACAGAAAAAATCGGTTCCCATTATTTTTTTTCCATAACTGGGCAAAGTGTAATCGGTCTTCATGTTTTTGGGTGTGACCAGAGATTTGCAGCTTGTTGTAAACACTCTCTATTTGGATTTATTGTAATCCATATTTACATCTTATCTCTTATATCAGTTATATACCCTCACTTTCTTTCTTTTTTTTTATTTTTTATTTTTTACAAATCTACAGCCTGTCTGGGAGGCCTTACCCCTTACCCTGTACCATGGTAGGGCAGTCAAGCCAGCCTCCACATTGTTTTGCATTTTACATATATACTGTGCATTACAGTAAGATAAATTAAATTATTATTTTTTTTAAACGATCTTCAAGTTAATGTGATGTTGGCTTTAACAAACACATGTAATTTTTCACTAACACTAAACAAAACATATAATGTAATACGCAACAATACAGAAATGAAATATTGAAATATGATGAACTTACTAAAAAACTACATGTGAAACTATAATTTATATTTATATAATTACATATGCAGCATAAAAAAAACTAAATTAGTTTTAGTTAATATCAAGTCAGTTTGATTTTGGATTTCAAAATAAAAGCCCTTCACAATTGCTTATTTAAGTCAAGTGTGATAACCAAAACAAAACCAGTACAGTATACACTAACTGTGAGAGAGTATACTTTAAAGCTACAGTGACATTAGCTTGTGGAAATAGGACATTTTCTTTTAATAGTATTTTGAAAAATGAGTTTTCAGTTTGAATCAGTGAATGCTGCAAGAGTAGAATTGAACTGTCTTGCTTGCTTCTTATAGCATGTGATCTCGGTTCCCAAGCGTTTCTAAAATGAAACACAGTGCAAAAGTGCACAAAGGTGGTTAATATGTCCCTATTGTGAAAATATATATTTTTTAATTATTAAAAAAATTACAATATTTCACATATTGTCTTTGTACTATTAAAATCATAGAATTTAAATTATTGCAAATGATTGTACTTTTATTTACATTTTTACAGTTTTATTTACATATGATTGTGCGGTTTTCATTAATTGCTCTTAGAAAAATTATCTAAACTTAAATCATTCTGCCTTTGAGAGTTTTTAAACATATTTTAGCTGCATTCAAAGGAAATGAAAGCAGCAGGTAAAATCTAATTTATTAAATCCCATGGTAACATTTGATTCAAGAGCTGGTCAAGCCTCCATTGACAAGATAATGGTAATGATAATGACGATTATGTGTGTGTGTGTGCGTGGGTGCTTGCGTGCGTGTGTGTTTACGTCTGTGCATATGTGTATGTGTAGCTTTGTGACACCAATGAGGGAACTGTTATGACATGCCCGTTGCTATAGAAACCTCTGGGTGGGGCTATCTGTCAAGAATCATGTCTACTCCCTGAGGAGGACGCATAAACGGTGTTGTTTTCCTCTGTGTGTGTGTGTGTGTGTGTGTGTTCGCGCACATGCACACATGTGTTTGGCTGGCTGAAACACAGCAGAGACTTTCGGGTTCCCTTTGTGTGTCAGTTTAGTCCCCAGGGCCTAAAGCAAAACAACTGTAGTCACCAGCTAAACGATGACAAACACTGTTTGGGAGACTGATTGTGTGTGTTCTGTATCTGTATATGTGTAGAGGAAAGAAATCGATTTTAGCAACTGGAATCAGCAGCCCTAAAGAGACAATTTACAGAGAAAATTTCTGAAAATTCCAGACTTGACAGCTGCTGTGCTAAAAGAAAAAAGAAGTATTTAAATTATGTGTTTTAAGCTTAAATGTAATTAATTAATTAAATATAATTAAATTATACTCAGTATGCTTATATTCCTACTGCTTTGCATTGCTTGAATAAAACTGTAACACCTTGCTGGTGTTACTCTTCCTTCTGTGAGACTCTTGGCTTTTGTTAAAAGCTCAAAAGTTATTCCATAGATTGTCATGAAACTTGGTACAGATACAGAACCATAAAGATCAAGTTTTCATTTACCCTGCAGAATATCACAGTGACTGCAAAGTTTGATTCGGTATCTGAATAGACTTTGCAAGGCTGTCATTCTTTTTTCTTTCTTTCTTTTTTTTTTTTTTTAAATTAAATGACTAATTTAGAAAGCTCTGAACAGCTGAATCAATGACAGGTGCTTAGGAGGAAATACATTTTTTAAAAAAAGAAAAAAAAAGATGTGACCTCTGCATACTGTCTCGCTTACCATTATTTTTATTGAAATACAAGGTTTCGATCAAAATGACCTTCATCAGGTACAATGAAACACAATGTTCACTTACACACACTTATATATATAGACATATATACACTCTCATCCACCAAGGCAGAATGCAATCAGCCAATCAAGAAATGCTAACTATTAGTCACATCACAGGTGTGCTATTGGTCAGATAATTGGACTCAAAAACAACATTAGTTTTGTAACCCAGGCTCTAAAACCCAAAAGGAAAAAAAAAAAAAAGCAAACACACATTTTTAACATTCCATTTATCAATAACAGCCAGATCCAAGTGTACAAAAATACCTATTAAACATTCTAAAAACATTATTTAAAAATTAGTTTCTGTCAGTGCTAAATATCTTCTTTCATCCACTCAATGGCATGCGACACTATACAAATGCAAACATCATCACAATTTACACAAATAGTATAACAAAATGATCCTTAAAAATTAGGATCATATGGGGAAATACAACATTACATTGAGCAGAAGTTCATCTTTTATACCTTGGGTGAAGTCTGCAAAGTAAATATCCAGAAACCTTCTCTTCTCTTCAATAATAAATCATGGTCTGCTCCCCTAGGTGGTGCTGACACATGTAATCTATATCCTTTTTTTACTGAAATACCAGACATTGTCATGATGTCATGTTTTTATCCAGTTGCTTATATATACACCCTTAAAGCCCCAAATTTGAAATTATTCCCAGGAAATTCCAATTTTTTGAAAATTGAGAATTTATTGAACCATCTGACAAATTTGTTGAAAAAATATATTAATTTTTTAATTCCATGCATGACTTTTAATTTGCATTGTATGTGCCACAGCTGGCTTTTATTCCCCCCCAAAAATTCTTAAAAATGTATTGTGCCATTTATTTAGAGGGAAAAAAATCACACTGATAATGTAGAAGTCTCAAAAACTCACAAAAAACTATATGTATCAAAATGACACACACACACTCAGAGATCTCATTAAATGATAATTGTAGCGTCTCTCAGTGGCACTGTTATCCAAATTAAATGTGACACAGGTGTTACATTATCTTCCAAAATATTTTAGTTCATCTTCTTGTATTTTTTAAACAAATGTGTAATTTATCAGTGTAAACCTGAAGCATTGATGATGCTGATTCTGAACTAATTTTGTTTATTTGATTTACTTTAAAACTCATTTTGCTCTTGAGTTATGCTTTGTTTTATATGTGTAAAGCAGTTTTATTTTATTTTATTTTTGTAAATTATTTGACATTTTTTTCACCTCCTTCTTTCACCTCCTTCCATGCCCATATTTATTTGTGATGTACAAATAAATTTCTATTCAGAACCAGTACTTTAGATTTCTAGTTCTCTGGGATTTCTGAGTTTGCTGTCTTGCTCAAGGGCAATTTGACATGTAAACTGGAGTATCTGTGGATCAAACCAGCGATTAACTGACCAGTGGTCAGCTTGCTCGACCTCTTCTTCAACCCACAAAAAACAAAGACAAAAAAAAATGAATGAGAATTGTTAGCATTGCCTTAAATTGTATAAAAATGTCAGATTTCTAAGGCATTGAGATCTCATTAACTAACAATCACACATGATTTGAAAGTGGTAGTGGTGCTGTGATCAGTCTTTATGGAGACTCTGGATCAGCTGAAGCCCTACCACATCTTTTTGTCTGTCAGACTTAAGTGACCAGGGTGGGCTAGATGTCTTCATCACCTCTTTGTCTATTGTAATGAGGTCTTCAGTGAAAGCCTCTTACTGGATCTCCCTCCCTTGCTTTTTAGCCAGTTAGGGTAAGCCACAGTCATAGCAACATTTGTATTAGACTGCTTTATGCTCTCTAGAGTTGTTTATTGTTTGGCTTCCATACAGCTAGAGAGCAATCAAAGCCTCTTATATTGCCAAAGGAGCCAGTAAGTACTAGTACGTAATGGGTACCTGCCTTCTTTTCACATGACTCTCACACCACTGATGCCTCTTAATCAAGCTCCTCTTCAGCTTCAACTTAACTGAGTAATTGTTTGTTCATCTCTGAAAAACTGGTATTGGTATCAATATATATATATATATATATATATATATATATATATATATATATATAACCATTAATTCTCTGGCCCATTTTTGCAGCTCCCCACCTGCCCCATAGGAGGCTGTGGAGGAGGATGTGCATGGATTCTTTTTTGTCCACTGTCTGGATTGTAAAAAGCCTCTCTGGCCATTGAGATGTCTCAGATCTGGAAAGTGTCAAATTAGACCTTCAAGTCTAAAGACCTCCAGAACAGTCTGGCTCAGTGAATATTTCATATTCATGAAACCTTTTTAAAGACAACACCAGTGTACTTACTTTACTGATGATTAATACACACACTGACCTTGGCCCACTTTTCAGTTCATCCCTGCTGAAAACAACGTTATCAGACATCCCCTGTGTAACACCAGTGTTCATTTTGTTAAGCTTTTACAGGCTGTTTTTCTCTTCCCGCATATAGTTCCTACACCTCCAAAATTTCCAAGGATTTGGTGATATTTGAATTTTTAATCTTTATTGCATATCCTCTTCTCCAGGATAAATCCCCTCCATTTTGTTAATAAAGTCTCCATCACAATAATGAAGCCGTAAGTGTAATTGTGTGTGTGCATGTGTGTGTGTGCATGTGTGTGTGTGTGTGTGCACGCACTTGCCTTGATGAAATGCAAGTTTATTTTTGCATTCAGGTGAGAACTATATTAACAAAGTTAAAAGCCACTGTTTCCTTATTAGTACCAATGCATACCTTTGTGTGCTTTATTGACACAAGTCTGGAGATCTCCCTGAACAAGCTCCTCCTTGTTGGTATGTATCTATGCTTTTGGAATTGTTAGTCATCTGTGTCAGCTATTTGGTTTGAACTGGTTTGGTCTGAGTGCTATGAGACTCAGCAATCAGTCTTCCACACACAGACCACTACAATTTCCTTTGCATGGAACTGTCAAAAATACATGACCAAGATAAAGTGGATAATGTCTCTTTTTGAACAGAAAGGTGTTTAGCTAGATTTTCACATGAGAAAAAATAGTGTTTTAATTGTTTTAGAAAGCATGACCACTAGCTGCACTATATGAAGTTATGTTTCATTCCACCTGCTCAATTTATGTGTGTGTAGAAAAAACAGCTCAGCTTGTCAGCACAACTAATCTGATGACAATAGGGGTATAATTATTGAATTTTTCATTATTAACAGCTCCACTTCTTACTGTATAAAAACCAATAGCCTGGACTATTTAACTATTTAAATTCTTCTTATTTTTACCATTTATGTTTTCCTTAGATATCAGAGCTCCACATAAATCTAGCTGCAGGTCATTGCTGCATAAGATATCTGTCTTTTTTCTAACTGCTATTCAGTGTGTATCACTACAGCTACATAAAGCAAGCACACCAAATTCTACTACTATTGAACTCAAAACACAAGAAGAGATTTATGTTCTGCGCAACAAATGCACTGATGACTTCATTTCAATTTAAACATATTGATTTCATTTTCAGATTACACTTTTTTAGTGTATTCACTGTTCAGTGGCTTAAACATTTGATATTTTAGATGTCTGTAACTGGGATTTGAATTGAAATCTTTCTATTAGTAAAAGAGTATTCCATCCATCCATCCATCCATCCATCAATCCATTTTCTTCCACTTGTATTATACTAATTGCAAAATGTAAACAAGTACTTTTGCTTTAAATGAGTTTCACCTCATAGTTACAAGCTTAGTCAAAATGTTTATTCTTCTATTCAAAGCTTGTGAGAGGACAGTAAACATTGGCACACTCTATTTGGGGTAACTGCTGATCCACGGATGGTGTCAGGCATTCTTAGGATGTCCACAGCCAGCCAAAATACTTCAGTTAGCAGCACTGACAACCATTCAGTTTGTTAAGTCAGCGTTAAGCTCCCATCATTATGGGTCAAGCTGAACTCTTGACTGATCATCCCAACTGGAATTCTTTCCATTCTATCATTAATTCATCCACAGCAACAACAAACTGAGCCCAAAATGTGGGTTTCAGGTAGTGAATCTCAGCAGCTCAATGGCCTCACAGACCTGCACTGAGGGTGTATTTAGATCTTCTGCAGCCATATTGAGATGTACTGAGCCGTATTAAGACGTAGGGATGGAGTACTGAAGCTGCATTGAGGAGCACTGAGCTTGAATTGAGATGTTTTGAGCCATATTTAAATTGTACTGAAGCCATATTATAGGTGTATTGAGATGTATCAGAGCAAAGCTAATTGAAGCTGAGCAGCAGAGAATGTCGTGCTTTGTAGCTGGACAGGATTGTCCATGCTGCTGCAGCAAGGCATTGTGGTATAAAGGGATCCTCCTTGCTATTGTGGCGTAAGGAGATTGTCCATAGCAGATGGCAAGAAAAGGGAAAGCCCGTGAAGAGAAGGAACACTGTTCCTGTGTAAGTCTGTTCAGCTGTGTGTTGACTATCTGAGCTATCTGTCCCAATAGGAGAGCCAGGCTCAGATTAAATGTGTGCAGTGTGTGGCCTAGGCCAACTGCTCTATTTGATACATGGATCAGTTTGACCTCCACATTTGATGTGCAGAAATCCCCGACCTTTCTTTTGTCCTAAAGAAAAGCTTCTAATACTGAGAGCAAAGGCCTTCAGAAGATTCCACTCAGGAGTTAGTGTGACACATGAAAACTCTGCTTAACATTCACACTGTGTAGTCCAACCTCTCATTAGGTGTATAACTCTGTAGTTTGTATAAGTATTACGCAGTGTACAGTTAAAGTTTTCCAAACGGGTGGGTTTACTGAAATTACCAAAAGACAGTTTATCCACTTTCTATCCATGCAGGTAGTTTTGTATGTCCACAGAGAGTGGAGAGGAATAAAACATTTGATTTGGTGCTGAAAACTTTAAAAAAGTGAGATTTGAAAAAATAAAAAAGCAGTGACAAATATCAATATTAGTTTTACAACACAATTCTAATTCAAGGTATACAAGGTTTTCTTTAGGTTTTTAAAACTTAGATTTCAGTTAATTAAATACATTTTAATATTAGACAAAGATGTCTTCCTCCATTCACTCCAAACCAGTCGCAGCAGATTGCCGCCCCTCCCTGAGACTGGCTCTGCCGGAGGTTTGAAGTTTAACGTTTCTCCTTCCCACTGTTGCCAAGTACTTGGTTGTAGTGGTCATCTGATTATTGGTGAAGCTCAAGCACACTTAGGATGTGCAGCAGGACAATGATCCAAAACCCAAAAAAGAAAAAGTTTTGGAGTGGCCTAATCAAAGTTTGGACTTGAAATGAGATTGAGATGTTTTGACATTACCTTCAACAGGCCACTCGTGCTTCAAAACCTTTAAATGTGGCTGACTTAAAACTATTCCACAAAGAAGAGCTGAGAAAAATGTGTGACAAAAATGCAAAAAAAACAAGATACTAAATACTTTTCAATGGCTCTCTGTGTGTGTGGTAAAGCTTTTTATGTATAACCTGAGAAACTGTTTTTTTGTTGGTTGAAATTTTACATTCAAATTAATTTTATTTATATAGCACCAAAGCACAACAACAGTTGCCTCAAGGTGCTTTATATTGTAAGGTAATGACCCTAAAAAAACCACAGTAATAACAGAGAAACCCCAACTATCAGACGGCCCCCTATGAGGAGGTACTTTGGCGACAGTGTGAAAGAAATACTCCCTTTTAACAGGAAGAAACCTCAGACAGAACCAGGCACACGGAGGTTTGGCTGCAGCCCGTTGGGAGTGAGGGGAGAGAGACAGGACAAAGACATGCTATGGAAGACGGCCAGAGATTCATAATAACTAATAATTAAATGCAGAGAGGTGTATAAACACATAGTGAGTGAAAAAATTGTGAGTAAAGAAGAAACACTTAGTGCATCATAGGAATCCCCTAGCAGCCCATTGCAGCATAACTAAGAGAGGACTCAGGGTCACCTGATCCAGCCCTAACTATTTGCTTTAGCAAAAGGAAAGTTTTAAGCCTAATTTTAAAAGTAGAGATAGTGTCTGTCTCCCAGATTTAAACTGGAAGCTGGTTCCACAGAAGATGGGCCTGAAAGCTAAAGGCTCTTTTAAATACTCTAAGAACAACAAGTAACCCTGCAGTGCGAGAGCGAAGTGCTCTAATGGGGTGATATGGTACTACAAGGTCATTAAGATAAGACGTGCCCTGATTATTTAAGACCTTGTATGTGAGGATCAGGATTTTAAATTGGATTCTGGATTTATCAGGGAGCCAATGTAGATGGCAGTATAGGAGAAATATGCTCTCTCTTTCTCTGTTAGTACTCTCACTGCAGCATTTTGGATCAAATGAAACCTTGAAACCTACAGTATTTAAGTAGCACAGAACCCTGTGAAACCCCATAATTAACCTTAGTGTGTGAACAGGACTCTCTATTTACTTAAACAAAGTGAAAGCTATTGGATAGATATGATTCAAACCAATGCCTGATGTAGGTACCTTTAATACCTACACAATGCTCTAATCACTGTAATAAAATATTATGGTCAACAGTATCAAACACTGCACTGAGGCCTAGCAGGTCAAGCACAGAGATGAATTTCTGTACTGTGATGAGCTCTGAAACCTGACTGAAGCTCTTGTACAACCCCCTTTCTTATAATATATGTTAAAATGCAACTACGGAACTGAAGTGTTTTGAAATGAGCATAATTCCTTTACACTTGCTTTTTTTTTGTCAGAACTACGTTGTTTATTTTGAATGTCTCTGCAAAACCGTCACTCTGAGACGTCTACTCTTTTTTCTTCCATACACATGAAATGTACACACTTCTTCTGTACACACACATTTTTTTTCCTCTTTATTCACTGCATATTTACTGGTATGTTCTTAGAATAGCAATCCATCCAGCCATTCTCTTCCACTTATCTTTTTAGGGTTACAAGTAGGCTGGAGCCATAAGGCACGAGGCAGCATATACCCCAAATAGGTCGCCACTCTGTCACAGGGCTAATACAGAGAGACAGACAGCCATTTGCTCTCATATTCACACTGATGAGCAATGTAAATTCACCAGTTAACCTCACTAACTACATGTCTTTGGACTGTAGGAGGAAACTGGAGTACCCAGAGTGAACCTCCACCCAAGGATGAGAATATGCAAAGTCCACACAGAAAGGCCTCTTATTGTGAGACAACAGTGGTAACTGTGCTGCCGGGGCCACCATTCTAATTTTAGAACCAATCGTAGCCCCTTTATCTATAAATTATTAACAAAAACATGAGTGAATGTTTTTCAAAGCGTTTCAGGACTGTTAAACACTTAAAACATGTCCAGCTGGATTGTTTTAGCTGCTGGACTTGATGTTGTTCCTCTACTGAAAACAACACAAGGCTTGATAATCGTTCACTTAACTATTCTATGTAAGAAACATATTTGAGCTGAAGAACAATCTGAATGCAGTTCATTAATTTAGCCTGTTATTACATACAGTAGCATATAATGTAGTACTGCTTCACTGAGTGAATGGGTTAAACGCAGAGAGGAATTTCCCCATGGGGATCAATAAAGTATACATTATTATTATTATTATTATTATTATATTATTTTAATTCTGTATTTTAGGCAATCTTTGTTCTGCAGCTTGTATGCCATATTAAGAAATGCCTTCATTCACTGCTTATTCACTGCAGCTGTCATATAGATCTTTATTATTTATGATTATTATTATTATTTAAAACAGGTCAAAAATAATGTCCGAAGCTGGACTGAAACCAAGTCACCTTGCAGGAGGGCCTGTCAGGAAATGATGCCTAATAATGGCACGATCAAACAGATCCCATTGAACTGGCGTCCGCACACGACTTAAAAAGATCTGAAAAATGAGATTTTAGCTATTTAACAGGATGAGTTCCACAAGTGTCTGTGAAATGATTAAGTGAAAAGATTTCATTTATTTCACTGTGTGGAGGGAGATTGAATGAGTGAATAATTGATTTGATAGGATTTGTCCTTTGATGAAATAATTCTTCACTAATAGTTGACAAGCATTCATTGTGGTCACAACCTCCAGGTCTTTTATTTAGTTGTTATCAGAGGGCGCAGGATAGTAGAGCTCATCACCATAGAGTTTATTTATTAAGGCCTGTTTGTACAGAGGCCTCTGGGGGAAAAGAATCTCTCCCTGGTTGGAATAAAGATGTCAAAGCGAATCAGATGGCGAGCTGATTCCCATCTGCTCTGTGCGACTGCATTTGAGTTTGCCGTCATTTCTCTGCCTGTACCCTCAGTCTGTCCATCTCTTTATTTCTCTGTGAATAGGTAGAATGCTTCCCTGTCACAATTCCATCCTGGTGTGATTACCATGTAAATGTATTTCATTAGGATGTAAATGATCAACATAATGATGATTTTTAATTAGAATGTAAATGATGATTATTTGTATGAAGATATCGGCAGCTGTGAGAGAGAACTGTGACAGCGAGCTGTTGTCTCTGACTGACTGAGTGAATGGATGGATGGTTGCTCTTTCATTTATATAACAATATTCTCTCCTTCTCTTCTCTTTCACTCATCTCTGTTTCTTTTTTTTGTTGTTGTTCTTGCGTCTGGACTAACAGAGCATACACACACAGAGTACATTTCTTTCTTTGCTGGACACAAGCAACAGCACTTGCACTTCCAATTAAGCTTAATAGGCTAAAACTGTTCTCAAATAGGAAATCTTTTGCCTTGTGAATGCTGTCAAAACTAGAACTGGGACACTACGACACACTGGGAATGGTTAAATCAAACAGAAACAACGCAAAAACATTTGTGTTATTAATTTCTCTGACTAATGAGAGTCTATTTCTTACTTCTAGGCTGCAGTATTGTAATTCCTTAATATCAGACTGATACAAAAATGTGAACCAAAACATTGTAATTAGAGTCCTAGCAGACTTTTTTCAAATGACTATACATGAAAAAGAGTTCGACAGCCTCTTTACCTACAATGCAAATGCAGCTTTAGTTAGTTAGTAGCTGTTATCTACTATTATCTCGTAGATTATAGCTTAGCTACTTTCCACTGCTTCCTTGACAAAGTGGTTTCCACAGCAGGTACTAAGCAATGACTGTAGCTCCCCATATTGATTCAGCAGAATTTTACAGCAGATGCCCTTTCTGAACAACTACAAAGACAGTTTTGATACTCAGCTGGAATTTAACCAGCAACCTTTTACTCGCTAAGCAAATGTGTAAACCAATGCACCAAAAACTTGTCTAACTTATTAGACAAGTGCTAGCCTCAGAAATCCGGTTATGACCAAAATAACCCAACGATCTTTTCATAACTCTTGTTTCAGTGAAGGACGGCAGGAAGCAATCACTGATCACTCTTCAAATCCCCTTTGATGATTGGAGTTCCTATAATGGTGTTTGAGGCAGGCAATAATTGATAGGTGCTGACATGATGTGGATTGTGAGAGATGTAATGGAATTAAACTTTTCATCATGAGGCTGCAGGTCATCTATCTTGCAAGCCCTCTCTCTTTTCTCTGAGACAGCTCTTCTTTCTCTCTTTCTTTTTTCCAGCCTTTTGTTAGGTAAATGAGGAGAGGTTGACCCCATTCTCATTTAGCAGCCACCCGCTGGCCGATAGAAGACAGAAAGCAATGACGAGCTGAATGAGTGAATGAAACAAAGGGAGAGATTTTTTTTTTTCTTTTCACCAGTGGCTTAGTGCTGAATTTGCAGTGTATGCAATTTGCGTGTACCTTTTAAATTAGTTCCTAGACTCTTGGATAGGATGGTAGAGACTAGCAGGAAAGTAGGTAGAGAGAAAGAGGGAATGAATTATTAATAATTAATTCAATAATTAAAAATTATTATAAAGATGTGTTAACAATGCTGTACTAACTGGTAGCTGATTGTGCTTTGCAAAACTGGATTTTACTGAAAAGAAATTAATATAATTAGACCTAAAGCATTTCACCAAATCAAACAATTTTCCCAACTTACTGCTTTGATTAAAATAGTTTATTCCTTTTTTTTTTTTTTTTTTTAAGTAAAGAAAAGTTATAGTTGTTGATAAATTTCCTTCAGAATTATTTGCTACTGCAAAGCAGAAGGCATTCAGTCACATGGTTTCCACACAGTGACAACACACTGTAACCATTTATTTGCAACATGTATTTTCTTTGGTTTTATAACTAGGTATGAACACTACTTTAAACATTCAATTGATTGCACTGCACCAGTTAACACTACAATTATTAAATATTTATATAAAATGTCATTTTATTTGTGCATGTAGTGAATGGCATATTTTAACTCAAACCAGGTGATACTGAAAAATGGGTTTAGTTCATTTGTTACTGTTAGGTTGAACTATTATCTGGTTGATGTAAACACTCACTTTAGTCGATCTAAAATGCTGCAATGAGAGAACCACCACAGACTAGAAAGAGCAATCACATTTCTCCCATATTAGATTCACTTCAGTGGCTCTTTAAGTTCAGAAGTGAATTCATGGTCAGTACCCATAATACCTTGAAAACCTTATAGTACCACATTGTCCCAGTTCAGCACTCTGATCCAATCATAGCAGATACCTTTAAAAGGGAGTTCTTCTTGCCCTTTCTTCTGGGGGATTGTCTGGTTATTGGAGTTCTCTCAGTAATATTGTAGGGTCCTGACCATCCAATATAAACTGCCTGAAGACGACTGTTGTTGTGAACTGGTGCTATAAAAACTGAACTGTATTAATCCTAGCACTTTTTTGTTATTAAAGTGAAGTGCAAATGAAAAAGAAATTACAAAACACAAAGTTCTCAAATGGGAGTTAAACCACAGTCTCTTGGTTTATCATCTTATGACTCATGGCACTACCATTTCTGTTTGATCAAACAGAAATGAAGAGAAGTAGAAAGCAGACAAGTTTGTTTATTATCCTGAAATGTCGTCACGCTGGCTGGAATTGGCTAACATTGGCATTTATGTCCTACATGGTTTTAGTTGTACCCGAAGATCTGTCAGGCTTCCTGAATGCACCATAAAAAATTGGGATAAAGTCATTTAAAGACACTGTCAACACTTCAGGTTTGACGAGAAAATTTTCCACAATTCAGCGCAGTAGTTGAAAAGTGCGCCAGATACAGCTGAACCCGTTTAAATAATAACAGCAGTATTAACATTTGTCTAGATTTTTCATCAGCCTTTTAATGTCATCATTTCTGGCAATGAGTATTAATAAATGAATTAATCAATTTATATTAGAGTTTGACATCTTGATGTATGTTGAGTAATCCAGGTAATTAAATACCAGAACACTGATTCAGTTCATCTCGGCACGACGTTTTCAGTGTTGTGTCCAGTTATATGCAGGAGAGAGAGGATGGAGAGGAGAAACAAAGAGAGAGAGAGAGGAGATACAAAATTAACTGCTCTCAAAGTGACAACTGCATCTATCATCTTCATGGCTCTGAAGACTGGCTCTGGTCAAAGTACCATGCTGGCAGGTGGGAAAACGCCAAGATCGGTGTAGTCATTCAGTGAAGAGAAAAGGACTGTTTTGGTTTCTTTGTGCAGCAGTTAAGCTGACCTGTGCCTTACAAGTTTACTGCACATCATATCAACAACAAATGGAGATTTACCAGCCCAAATCTGCTGCTGCATACATACATCATGCCTTTTCAATCCTTTCCTAAACAGTGTAAATTCTTTCCATGAGTAATAACTTCAAAATAGGTAGATTTAGTAACTTACTTTACAACAATATGCGTTTTCATTTTTTTTTGTTTTGTTTTCAGATTAATATGGTTTTTTTAGTTACTAACAGTGAATGATTAGAGAAATCGTACCCTTCATAGTAAAAATTTCTTTTTGGACAAACAATAATGGTTTAATAATCACTACTACAAATCCCGACTTTGAATTTAAAAAGAAAAATTATAAAAGAAAAAAACACATCAGAGTAAATAACCTGATGCATGTGATGGCGCTCAGAGCTCCTGAACCTGAGCACAGCTGCTGTGTGTAACAAATGGCATCTGTCTCATTAATAACGTCTTGCAGACAGCTTGTACCTCCGTCAGTGCAAGCACAGAAACTGTATTTTGGGCTGGTACTGGTGCTGAAATGCAGGAAGAGGCTGTCTTTGTGCTATGTGCACCTCTTGTTTAGCTAAGAAAGTAGAAACTACATACAAAGATACACTTGCTTTACATTATGTATGAAACCGCCAATCAGATTTCTTCACTCTTAAACTGAATGATCTTCCACAGTATTCTATGATATGCACAAGCCATGTTCACTGGCCTGTACATATCAGCACATGACGAATCACCACCCTGTTTTCAGCCTCATGAATCTTCTTGTGCAGTTTCTTTTGATTTTTCCTTGTTAAAAGATACAATGTAAAAACACATTTAATTGAAATAACTTTATTTTGGAAAACCTCCCAAATAACTTGAGAAGACAAATACTTTACACTTTGAAATTAGAAACAGGTTTATATCCCAGACTGAATCCAATGTTCACTCTTTTATTTATTTATTTTTTTAAGTGTTTTTACTTCCAGACTTTGTAAATTGATGAGTTTCTGGACATTAGACCTTTGGAACTGGAACAATCTTTCCCCAACAAAGACATAATTTTTCAGTTTAACATCAGAGTTCATGCCTGTGTTGGGACTACAATACAAAACACATATCACCAGAATTCCCATTCTGAAATTCTATACACATTCCAGCCCAAGGCTTTTGGAATCTGCTTATGAAAACAATCACAGCAGACAGCTTCAAGTTTCATTAAGTTCTTCCCTTTACATTTCAGTTAACATCCTTGGTTTTCTACAAACACGCCGGTATGATAAAAATGACCAACTTAAAGTAGAGGTAATGTGTCTTCCCACAAACTCTCCCAGTGGACTCTCGGGAGTTTATTTCTGTCTGGAGATTATAATCACCAGGGGAAGGATCCACTTTCCTGAGCTTCCTCAGTACCACTCAGGTAACAGCTTGCATTCTGGACAAAGCATCCACACCATCCAGACTCTGAACGGTAGCTGATAAACATGATGTCCCAAAAACCTTTGATCCACTTACAGTTGAACTTGTACTGTTTTGCAGCAACATTAAAATCCTTCTAGTTCTGAAAACCATTTAAAATCCTTGCATCCTGTTTCTTCACAAGCATTAATAAGAGTAATTTATATTTCGTACGTATTTGCTGAGGTCCTTTTTTTTTACATTCAAACTGGAGCAAGAAAGAATAGTTTCCATTTTGATGAGACCCCAACCGTCCTGTGGTTCAATTTACTGTTGATGATCACAGCAGGCATGAATAATTGCCAGAAGGACTTTCATCACTACAGGCGTGGCCAGTACTGTGACATGTCTGTTTCATTTCCTGGAACTTGAACTGGAACTGAGACACCAGGGGAAATCAAACCTGGTAAAAGAGAGAACAAAAGCTTTCAGTGGTGAGCCATTAAAAGCGCCACTTGTCGTATAACAGGTGTGTTAGAATGATTGCAAAGAGGCAGGTGCAAATATGTTTAACACAAAGACATGACCAGATGAAAGTCTTTCAGTTCTTTTCTGATGACAATATATATTGTGCTCAGATGTCTACACAGACATTTGAGGTCAAAGAAAGCCTGTCTGAGGTCCTAATGTCGTTTCAGCATTGAGAGTAAGTCAGGACAGTAATATATGAATTTATCTTATATGCTTATGTGTACATAAGAAAAACTGAGAATGTTGGGACATATAAAATGTCAATCAGAATAGAATAAAAAAATCTTATAACGTCATATTTTGTTCACAACAGAACACAGAAAACACATCAAATGTTTAAACTGAGAAAATGCCATTTAAACATTTGAGAGATCTTTGTGCTCTCAGGTAGCAGTGCATTAAAAACAGGGATGACTCTGTCATGGAAATCAGCTCCTGGGCTCAGCAACACTTCCAGAAATCACTGTCCGTGAACCCAATTCACCATGCGATCTCCAAAAGCAGCTCTATCATATGTGAACATATGTCAACCTTCTCTGGACTAAAGCTTATTTAAAATGGACTGAGGCAAAGCGGAAACCTGTTTCGTGGTCAAGCAAGTCAACATTTGGAAAAGCTTGGACCCTGCATCCTGTACTAAAGAGAAGAGGAAGAGGAACCATCCGGCTTGTTATTAGTGCTCAGTTCTAGAGCCTGCATCACTGAAGGTATGGGTTTGCACTACAGCAGCTGGCACATCTGGAAAGGCTCCATTAATGCTGAAAGTTAAATACAGATTTTGGAGCAACATATATTCTCATTTATTGTAGTCTCTTTACCCTACAGTATAAAGTGCATTGAAGCCACTTTTGTTGTAATTTTTCAGTTCAATTCAATTGTATTTATATAGCACCAGGCGCTCTATATTGTAAGGTAGACCCTACAATAATACATACAGAGAAAAACCCAACAATCATATGAGCCCCTATGAGCAAGCACTTTGGCGACAGTGGGAAGGAAAAACTCCCTTTTAACAGGAAGAAACCTCCAGCAGAACCAGGCTCAGGGAGGGGCGGCCATCTGCTGCGACCGGCTGGAGTGGGCTTTATATTGTAAGGTGAAGAGTCTACAGTAATACAGAGCTGTTTGGCATGATATAGATCAAACTGAATATGCTCCCATTCAGATTATGCCTTTTTTCAGAGAAGGCCTTACATATT
>VUQG01004843.1:4432-25465 GCA_015106755.1 Etia nguti
TATCTCTCTATATCTCTCTCTCTCTCTCTCTCTCTCTCTCTCTCTCTATATATATATATATATATATATATATATATATATATATATATATATATATATATATATATATATATATACATGATGTAATGTTATGTAAAAATTACATATGTAAACATTTTCTAGTATATAGTAAATATAGTAAATATACATATTTTTTTTACAATATAGGTGATCAAAATGATACACTATTCTCTGGTGGTAGTTGTGAATGAAAACCTTTCAACAAGCAGTTAAAGCATTTAACTTGCAGCTATGTAAGCTGTGAAAACGACAATTTGCAGATCTCATAAACCTAAATTTTAGTCACAATAAAACATATTAAATGATTGAACTGAGACATTTTAGTATTGCATGAAAATATTAGCTCATTTTGGACATGTCTCAGAAAAATGGGGAGGGTCAACAAAAGGTTGGAGACTGGAGAGGCAGAGTTTTACAGAAGTAAAGATGAGTAGAGGTTCATCAATTTGTGTATAAATTGTGAAACAACTTCCTTAATGTAAAATTGTGAAAACTTTCAATATCTTTCTTTCAGTATTTAATCACCTACAACACATGATGTCACCAAAAGATTCTGAGAATCTGGAGAAATCTCTGTGCACTAAGGACGAGACCATAAATCAGTGTTGGATGCCCGTGATCTTCAGGCCCTCAGTTGAAACTATAGCAAAAACAGGCATGATTCTGTCATGGTAATCGCTGCATGGTCTCAGTAGCACTTCCACCGTCTTTGAAGACAGTTTTAGCCATCCACAAATGCAGGTTAAAGCTCTAATTGTGAAAAGAAGAAGCCATATGTGAACATGATCCAGAAATGCTGTAGTCTTCTCACGGCCAAAGCTAATTTAAAATGGACTGAGGCAAAGTGGAAGATGAGGCAAATTGGTCATATGCATCAAAATTTGAAATTCATCTCTAATGGGGGTGCATTAATGTCTAAACGATTGGGAGTTCCTACATCTAGAGTGAAAGGTGCTGAAAGGTATTTGCAGGTTTTAGAGCAACATACGCTCACATCCAGATGACATCTTTTTCAGGAAAGGCTGTTCATATTTTAGCAAGACAGCGCTAAACCACATACTACCTCTATTACAACAGTATGGGTTCGTATTAGAAGAGTCCGGGTGCTGAACTGGCCTGCCTGCAGACCAGAACTTTCACCAGCTGGAAACATTTGATCTGTTTTTTATGCACTGTTGTGAATAAAATGTGGGTTTATGAGATTTGTAAATCATTGCGCTCTGTTTTTATGTACATTTTACGGAGCATCCCAACCTTTTTTTAAGTTGGGATTGCAATTTCATGCTTGAATACATTACAAGAAAACTTTTTGTCACTTGATTATGCATTTGATTAACCCACTGAATCAAACATTTTAGTCCATAATAACCTGATTCTTTTTATCTGTTCTGTATGTGCTTCTCCCAGATGTCTCTGAGCGTCTGTCTTACTTTGGTTCAGACATTGTTCTGAGGCTTTCAGGCATCATGACTCACTCACAACATGCATTTTAGAATGGTGCCCAATTTTCTTTTTTGAGAAAACCGCATACAGAACATTAGTGTGATTATCAAGATTAAAAGAAGTTTGAGAGTTCATATTTCCGTCACTATTTTTAGGTGATGTTGTTGGAAGGGTGTTATTAATGCTTTTATCAATGGACATGAAAAGCGGTATTTTATTTTGCTTGTTACAAATGAGCACACAGGAAAATAAACCCCTGCAAGGTTAGGATCACCTGAATGTAAAACCTGAGTGGAGTGCTGCTCAATGAAAGCAGTGCCCATGGAAACACATATTTCCAGCATGAGAAGTGAAAAGCCTTCTCTGAGCGCACACAGAAAACACCCAGAGATAAATCTATGCAAGGTGTCTTTCTTATTGGCATCAAGCTATCAAAATATATTATGTATCACTTCTTAAAAAACACCCCAGTAGCTTTGGAATGTGTCACTCAAATCCTGTTGTTTGACTAGAGACTTCTTCAGCTTTAAAAAATCAAAAATGAAGACTAACCATGCATGTGAAAGCTAACTAATTAAGTTCATAGAACCCCTTGAGTGGCAGGCTTATATTAGGAATAATTTATTAGGTATGGTGTAGGATGAGGAAGGTGTATGCCAACTAGAAACCTTTAAGCTGTTTGTTTGGGATGTGTGGGATTCAGACTGTGGACTGCTGGCAATCACGAATCCAGTATTACACACATAGAGAATCACAGGAAGCGAAAACAAGCGTGGGTGAGGAAAAAAAGTTGCTATCTAATAGATTTCTGAATATAGGTTATGCAATAGTCATACAATAATCAAAAAGTCAAATACTCCTCCACTCAACCTCCTCCTACTTTGTCCATACACTCAGAAAGAAGTGTATGGACAAGAAAGAAAAGAAAACACTATAATATTAAAAATATTTTATTTCAAAAACATTTCAAGTACATGTAAACGCACAATAAGGCATTATGGTTTTTTTGTTTTTTTTTAAATAAATATCGGTGGTTTATGAACTGTGTTATTCGCTCTGTGTTTCCTCTCATAGTTTGTGTGTCTCTCACTGAATATAACATTTCTCCAGTCCTTTGCCGGGCTTTCTTGTCGTATGTGGTCCAATAACTTGACGAAGATCAGTGGTAAAACTCGGTCGCCGGGCCAGTGGATACAGTGTGCCGCAGGGAACATCTCTATCGGAGACCTGCTTCCCTCTCCCCGCTACACGGCCGCTACGCATTGCCTGATACGAGCGGAGAGAGACTTTGCGGTGTTGCGAAGGACCAGTTTCGGTCGGAAGCCCACCTCGCTTTGCCAAAGTTTCGAATACTTTTTCGAGATTAGTGCTCTCCTTTGCAGACGTTTCAAAATAGGCGCAGTCATCCCCGAGGGCTTGGAGAACCTCTGCCTTAGTTATCGCTCTCTCGGATTCCTGGAGATCCACCTTGTTGGCGCAGACCACCAGAGGAACCTGCAGCTGTGCGCAATGCTCTGGCACAGTGGATCTGGTGAGCTTGGATTTAGCTGCCAGAATTTCCGTTCGCAGTGCGCACACCTCTTCGAAAGAGCTCCGGTCATCTAAACTGAATACTAGAAGAAAGATGTCCCCTATAGAAGAAAAACAAAACATAGGTGTTGTTTAAGACAGCGTTTTACACATTGCGCATACACTTTCACATTCAAAATCTTTATTCTTATTTAACAAACACATACAGGCAGCTTTTAATTATTTATTTTTTAGCAGGGCAGAGATTATAATCGAGGAAATACGCACCAGTGAGGATAGACAGCCGCCGCTTGGCTGGGAAGTCCCGTTCCCTGGATGCATCCAGGATGTCAATTTGGTAGGTTTCCCCGCGGATGCGAAACAGTTTCCTGAGGAAATCCTCGGAGGTGGGCTTGTACTCCTCCACAAATCCGTCTCGCAGATATCTCCTTAGGATTGAGGTCTTTCCGACCCGTGGAGCACCAAGAACTACGATGCGCTTAGAGTTCTGTGGCTTGGTGAAGTAAAGAGGATCTTGTGGGTGCCCCTGACTAATCTGGCGATGCCGGGTTTGACCATGGAGAACCAGAGCTGCCAGCTGATCCAGTGGGGATCTCTTGCAAGGGTGGCTGTTGTTGGCAGCGGACATTTGCCTTACGGCTGCTCCTGAAAGCGTCTTTTTTTCCTGCTTCCATTGGGAGGTAGCGACTTTAAGTATGCCCAAGCCCGCTTTGATTCCAGACGAATTCAAGTGCTGCGATGCGTTTTTGTAAGCCAGTAAAACTTTGGATGAACCAGCGCACTGCCCTTCCATATTACCACGAAACTGGGGATTATCTGTTGTAGAGCATTTGATCTGGTGGGGAACTGGGAGGGGGGTGGTCGGTGTGCCGGTAGAGATGCTACCCATTTCCATCTTTTTAGGATGGTTCCGGCCGCTGACTCCGTCCTGTTGCAGCTTAGTTAGAATCAATGATCTGCCGTTTTATGGGGCTGCTCAAGCGTGTCTTTGCTTGGGCGGCTGATGTCACTTGTCTTTATATAGATATCATAGCCCCGTGGTTTGATGACGTCATGCTGATTGACAGGAACGCTCGTCGTGTTCTTCAAGAGAACACCCTGTTTAGAAAGAAGAAAATGAAATAGGATGTGCAACCAAGCAGAGCAAAGTCGGCCTACTTAATGCATTAATCTTTTCTACATGGTATGGAGAACTTCCAAAAGAAAAGAAAAGAAAAGAAAAGAAATCAATCATTAAATGCAGCAACAATATGACGACAGTAGAAACTTATATATAATTTGATTCTGTATTTACTGCTTTATTTATTTATTTGACTTTGTATTGAGTTCCTTATTAAATTTCCATTTAAGTTTTTGTTGCATTTGTTAATTTACTCATTTGTTCATTCAAGAATTAAGTAGCCTAAATACCGATTTGAAATACTTTGGCAGCTAATTTCTGTTGTTTACTGCTAATGCAGTGATTTGATTTTAATTAATTCAAATTGTAATTAAATTAATTACAATTTTAATTATTAAAATACAAAATATAGCTAAGTAAAACAAGGGATGGGAATACAATAAAAGGTGTAGAGGAAATTAAAACAATACGTAGCTTAGTTAAACATTTAAAAAAATAAATAAAACTGAATAGATTAGTAAATAATATAGTAAGTTAAAGGAAAAAAAACAAAAAAAACATTTTATTCACTCCACTAATATTAAATATCACTCTAATAGTTTGCTTTCTCGTGTCTGTGTTGCTATTTAGCGACTAGTTGCGCCACGTATGTTAAGGCGTCTGTTGCCATGGTTACTTTACAGCAAACAGAGTGAACAAATGAAGTGTTAGCTTAGTTTGGTTAGCTGTGCTAATGCTACATTGCCTCTCTAGTACTACTGTATAAAAGGGGAAATGAGCCGCGGTAAGTAACCGAAGAAAGAGTTAAGAACTTGAAGTCATCTACAACCCCTCTGTATCAGTCATTCACCTCTGTCTGCCTCTTCCTCTTCTCTATTATGTCAAGCTAAATGTGTGTCGCTGCGTGACTTCTCCACCTGTCAGTGGTTTCACTGGTGACAGTGGATAGTTTATCATATGTGTGTAGCTTACATGTACCTTTCTGTACTGTGGTGGAGGAAATACGTAGACGTTTTACTTTTGTAAAAATAATACAGATAAACAAAGTAAAGGAAATAGTTTAGTATAGTTCTCGCACACTTTTCTCCTGCATTCCTGTGCAATTCTGTAAAATCTACGAAAAACTTAGCTTTGACACATAGAGAAGAGAGCTAAACTAAACTAGGATTAGAATTAAGTACACATGAATAATTCTCAACTTCGGTCTGTTAACTCTGTTCGATTTGTTTTTATTCCTTTTGTTGGTAAGTTTGTGATTTATCAGTCAGATTTTAGCCAGTATAAGCATACACCATAGTATTTCTTTATTATGTTTTGCATTTGTGTACTTGATTTTAATCTGATCTAGACTATTGAGAGCTCAAGATATGCATTTTACATGCAAAGGAGCAAAATAAAGTAATGTAAAGCTTTAAATGAGAGAGATAAAAACACAAAATCTCAGTAAGAATATGTGTCAATATCAGTGACTTTTGGTTTGCAAACATGTGTAAAAGCACTGCAGCAGATTCTTTCCTTAAAGGACAAGGACATCTTTTGGTTCCGATCAAAAGCAGTTTGAAAATTGTATTGAACCTGTGATCAGAAGAATTGAAAAAAGGAAGAAAACACTTACAAAAGCCAGAAACTAATCATTGTTGTGGCCATGGAAACTATAATCAGGAACTGTTGGATAAAGACAAATTAGCAGTATTGCATAACTATGTCAGTGTTCCAAGGCACTCTTTGTATCAGCATGTGTGTCTGTGTATATGTGAGCACTGGACTTTATGTACAGTGAAGTACAATCTGTTTTCACATTTTAAAGCCTTCAATTGTGGAATCACAATAAAACATGGCACATTTTAATTTGACTGCTAAATTACACAGAAAACACAGTGTCATAATACCTTGTTTCTAATTTCCTCTTCTCAGGGACCAAGAAGCTACAAACGGGCTCTTACCATGTATCCACAAAAGCTCAATAAAGTAAATTTACTTCATCCATATAGACAGTATTAACAGTTCATTAGCAAAAACTTTTGTTCTGCAAATTTAATGTAAATTCTCCTTGATGACTCTTAAATGTTTAACTTGGTATATTATGACTGCAGCTTTGTGTGCCAAAGATACCAAAGAGCCATCAGAAACAAGAGCTTATGGCACATGTAAGTAAAACATCCCCAGATGATGAAGCGAGAGCTAGGAAGCAAGAGAATTTGGATTCTGACTGCCAGCTTCTGGACTTCAGAGGTCAGTTGTTTTCCTTTGCCCTCATGGACAAATAGCAAACAGCTGCCAAGTGGAAAATTATGTTGGATATTAGATGAAGCTAAATATGTACTGTTTATAATATACAACTTTGAGGCTTAAAGTATTTTTCTTTTTTTTGTCCCTGTCCTTTCCACTCAGGAGCAATGGGGGTTCGGTTTGATGAGCATGGGATGATTCTTCCACACACCATCCTGGGTAGCTTAGAGGATTACAGAAGTTATCTAGAGGCTAAAGGGGAGACAGAGGTATTTTTTAAAATATCCCAATTTCTGTAAATGAACAAATACAACTGGAATTCTTTGACTTCGTTGTGTTACTAACCTTTCCCATCGCCATCCAGTTGGTGAAGCGAATACCAAATTCCCTAGGAGATCATCCATGTGAGCCCAAAGAAAGGTGTCCCTCAGATGCTGTAGAAACAGAAACTCTTTCAAGCCAAAGAAACATCCAGGGTAATGCCTTAATGAATTGGGACAAACATGTGAGACATCGCAGACAACAGCAGGACTTATTATCTGGTGAGCTGATTAGAGACTACAACAACCTGCACCAAAAAGAGATAAACTGTGCATCATTATTACAGCCTTTACCCACAACCACAAATTTCTCATTAAAAACAAATGCAAATTTCCTAAGTCTGTATTAATGTCTTGTCTCTCTTTCAATGGTGTCAAGATTTGCTCCATAGGCCAGTCGAAAACTTGCTGATGAATCAAGCCAACCATTATAGAGAAACTCAGGAGCAGAGGGAATTTCTAAACCAAGTCATGCCACTCATCCACTCAGGATATGTATGACACATATTTGCTTTTGACGGTCTACTCTGTCTTTAGTCATCCATCAGATTGGGGTTTTTTTTGGTAGTTCTCCAGTGACTAAAATCTCTAAAGCTGTTCTTTAACTTCTCTAGGGTTATCGTGTGGGCAGTGAGTTTTGGAAGCTCCCACAGCGTTATGGAGATGAAATGAGCGGTATTACAGCCACTCTGACTCAGACTGAGCAGGGCAGACGAAAACCTATCACACAGATGGGACAACCACGGAGGATATGCCAGGAATCAGGTGCACACAGACACCTACGCTATATTCCAATTTTTACCCTTTAGCCCCTGTTTTGACGCAGTTTCTTCTCATTGTTTATTCACCTGAAATAATAAAAAAATGTGTTTTCCCAAGTCAAAAAAAGATTTATGAAAGGACAGTTTTCTTGTAAAAATTACGATTGGTAGCCCTCACATCATAAAATGGATGTTAAGTGGTTGCATAGAAACAAACAAGCATAACAAGACTGTAAATGCAGAATGAGCGTTCAGTTGGGAGAGCTGGAAACCTTAAATATAAACTCCTACACATGAGCAAATTCAGTCTGTAAAACTGAAATTGATTTTTTTATTCCAGGAATCATTTGTGCTGAGACTCTACGGCCATCTTCGCTAACTTGGAGCCAGAGCGCATACCTGCAACATCAGTGCCAGTTGCTTAAGGAGGTTTTACAGGACATGGACATAAACAAGCCAGTAATGAAAAATAATGATTAAATCTTTTAACTAATAAGATAAGACACTCAATAGGACAAGGTGGAAGAGGACTTCCCCAGCTATGGGGAAAAAGCTGTTCGTCGGTCATTTAGTGTATGTCCTGATTATCCTGTATCTTTTGCCTGATGTGAGGACAATCTGTGTCCAGGGTGCGCTGAGTCTTTGATAATGTTGCTAACAGTGCAGCAGTGCTGTCTCTGCAGGGCAGCTGCTGTACCACACTGCTCTCTAATGTGTACCTGTAGAAATTCACTAATATATGAGATGGGAGTTTTGCTTTTTAAGCTTTCTCGATAAGAAAAGCCTCTGCTGAGCTTTCTTCGCCAGGTGGGAGGTGTTAATGGTCCCCGCCAGATCCTTTGTGATGTTGTGACCCAGGCATTTGATGTTACTGAAACTCTCTACCCCCTCACCGTTTATATAGAGTGGGGAGAAGTCATTTTCCTGGTTCTCCTGAAGGCAGAAACTATCTCATTCACTGTAGGTGGATTTAGGACCAGTTACTCTCCAAACACCACCCGACTGGTTGTTGAACTAATTTCTCTATATATATTTCCTCAAAATTCCAGTATCAGTGTCTTAATTATATATTCCACATTTCCACAATAAAATGTTTTTGATAAATCATTCTGCCATCAGCTTATAGCTTTCTCTATCAAATCAAACAGTTCCTTCGTGATAGTAGTATAGTATATAGTATATGTAGTATGTAGGATCTTGTGCAGCACCCTTAGTTCTACAAAAAAGTTGCCTCCAACATATTTTCCAGTATACCATCTATATAAATGATCTAATCCAGTGGTGTCGCCATGGACACTACATCAGACAAAACCAAAGCAGTTACATGTTGTTTGCTTGTTTGCAATATCATTAAAACATTATGCTAAAGAAAATGTAAAAGTATACATTTAACATACAAGTAAAAAGATCTCAGACAAGCTCTGAGATCTTTTTTTTCTGTAGTTTTAGAGCTTGTTTATCAATTCTGTTTGCAAAAATAAACTCCCCAGAAAGTGTTGCTCAAGAAGTTTTACATTTTATGCAAATTGTGAGAATCAGCAACAAACCATTTGTAAGTACATTAAATGTTAATGTTATATATATTACTGTAATATTGTGCACCAATACCAATGCTGTAGAACCCACTCCTGAAAACAGTAAAAACACAGTAAACACTGTGCAAGAAACAGCTGAAAACTTGGACTTCAACTCAAATATGTAACAGTAATTACTAAACTAATTTGATATGCATAGTACAGTTTATCATTGCATTTAGTTTTTTTTAAGACAACTTCATTATTGGACAACCCTATCCATAGAAAAGCTGCTCACTCCCTCAGGACACTCTGTCTCAAGCTACAGGAGCTGCTAGCTCATCATAATCAGTCTCTATCTTTACAAACAGCTTGTGATCATCCAGCATTGGGCACACTGTCCTGGGTTTTCTGAACAAGGAACAAACTGCAGTACGTGGACGAGGCTGACAAGCACATGTACTCATACATCCACTCAAATCCACACAAGCGTGCAGCTTCGAGGGCATAAGCACACCTACATGCAAAACTTGTTCTCATATTGTTGGGCAAATGTACAGTCATACATTTTATTGCCTGTGAAGTATATATTCAGTGCACTCATGTAATAAGATTAATTAAGCTGGGTGGCCCTTCTATAAACACTAACAGTTGTTCACATATATGCAAACACAGAAAAGGTGTGATTATGAAATCTGGAGCGTGTCCTGACATAGAGTAGAACTATTGAGACCTGTGAACTAATAGAACCCAAGAAAAGGGACTGAACATGCCTTACCTCTCTCTCTGCATTATAATTACTTCATCAGTGCAGGCTGGAGGTTCTGGGGTAAACACCTAAATGAAAATGTGCTTCTCTTCACAGCCAGTTCCCATTTAATCTTATTAGCTTAAAGCAGCAGGTGCTGAATATTGGAAGGTTTATTCAAATGACATCTTTTTAATTATTTATTTATTTATGTATTGGTGGTCTCAGCTGGTACTTTCCCCCTATGTTTTATCGTCCTCGCCCATTTTTCGCACACACACCAATTGTGCAATGGTAAAATTAGAGAAAATGGTTGCAGTGTGTTCTGTCAGGCTGGTGGCTAATGTGATGCTGAGGTAATTTATGGTCTGCAGTACCTTGTGACAAACAGCTTGTTCTGATAGCATGAAAAAAAACTAGATGTGGGTAAGAGACTGAAAGAAACGCCAAGCCTATGGAAGAAATTAACCAAAGGAGGGTGAAAAAAATACATTAGCAATTTTTGTTTGTCCTCTGCCCTTTCCGTGTGGGTCAGAAAATAGTAGACCAATAGTAAAATAAATATATATCCTTTAGTATGGTCATTGACAATGGACGTTGTGCTCCACAAAACCTGATACTCTAAAGCTGAAGGTTTTGTCACCACCTGACTGTCACCTCTCTGCCTGACAGGACATAATTGCCCTGTGAAATGAACTTAGGGTGTCAGTAACAATAACCAGAGTGTTAATTCGTGTATGAAATTAACCCTTACCTTCCAAAGTACCACTCTGTTTTCTATCTGTCTATTACAGGACATCAGTGAACTGGTGGTGATTGGCTCTGGCAAACCATTCCACAGTCCTTTATTGGAGAATGAAGAAGAAGAGATGGAGCAAAAGCAGAACCTGTAAGAAATAACTGCTTTTTGCTGCTTGATGGTTAATTAAATGCTTTCCATACTTAAGAAACAAAGGTCAGATTTTTCTACTGTTAATATCAAAAGGAGGCAACCAATGCTGTCCCTATTTGCAGAGTACTAAGACATCATTGTGTCTAAAATGTAATTCAGTCAGTGTTAAATGAAGTGTTAAACTGTGATGTAAATAATGGAACCACTTCATTATTAGAACCTTCTTTAGAACCATGGTTGGTTCTTGGATACTTGATATCAGCCTGGGTATTTGTTATTGTCGCAGTGTTGCAGAAAAGCAATAATACAGTATAGTAACATGACTCATTTGTCCAGAGTGTGTCAAAGTTACATAACATGTATTACAAACTCACATTGTGTAACTGGCTTTTCAATACTGTATGCTGTCAGATTTTTTTCTGCAAAGCCACATTTCATGATTCAGAAGAAGAGTATGAATGTGGCTTCTTAGGGAATTACCTCCACAGTTTACATGGGGAAAGACTCAAGGACTGAGAGTATATCCTTTCATAAGCTGCCCACTGAAGGTCAGGGCTGTGTCAGTGAAGGTGCATCACATTATTTGCAGTTATTAAAAAAACAACTCAGTTAGTGTCAGCCAGACTACATTTACTCAGAACAGTAGTCATAAATATGTAATTATGTTGCATATTGTTTTCAGCTTTTGGTTGTGATGCAGTTTTCTTGTTTGCTAGCTGGACAAAAAACAAGAGGTCATGTTGTTTAGATCCTTGGCTTAGAGACACAGCTCTCCACTCACTAGAACCTAGGACCAGATATGCACAAAAACGACTCGTGGTTTTTTTCCCCGAAAAAAAAAACGTGTTTATGAAATAAGAATCTGTTGTGAGAGTATGCATAGCTCATCCATACATCAGACTATGTATGCACACAGTTTTTAGTCAGTCTTCATAATGTGAAGTGAGGTAACTATTAAGGCAAGACAGAATTGAACATAAAACAGTGTGTTTCACAGAGGTTGTATTTTGTATCATTTATATTTACGAGTTCACAAATATTTAAAAGTACATTGTATAACTTAAAATAAGCTACTTTCTAAGTAATTTAGTATACCAAATTTTATAAGGCCTATTAATTTTGATCAGTATTTTATAATTATGTAATTATGGCTGAATTAAATAGCTCCCGCAGGCTTCCTTTCATTATGTGAACAGAGGAGCTTTTTTGCGTCTCGCTTCTAATCCAACCATTCTTTTCTTTTCGTTTTTTTAATCTCTGCCAGGGTCTTTTACAAAATTACAGTGTTTATAGCATCTGTAAAGTAAAGCAAACAGAGATTTTACAGTATAGGCAAACAATGTAAGAAGGAAATATCTTCACCTTTTAATGGCTAATGGTGGGACTGAATATCAAGTGTATATGCACATAATGCTGGTGTGGAAATAAGTTGTCCTCGCACAAAATATTTTTTTTAGCAATAACCGACTTAGCTTAAATGTAGTCTTAGTTATTCTCCTTTGTGATTGTCTCTTAAAGTGATCCACTGGCACAACATGAAGATATTCACTTAGATGTGCCTGCCTTGAGACTCTGCGGTCAGGTTGCTACCTGGACTGGAAACTCTGTCTCAAAGCAGGTACAGTATGAATCCCTTACCTTAGAGCAGGCTTGGCCAACTCCAGGCCTCGAGGATCGGTGTCCTGCAGGTTTTAGATCTCACCCTGGGTCTACACACCTGAATCAAATGATTAGTTCATTACCAGGCCTTTGGAGAACTTTAAGACATGTTGACGAGGTAATTTAGCCATTTAAATCAGCTGTGTTGGATCGAGGACACATCTAAAACCTGCAGGACACCAGCCCTAGAGGCCTGGGTTTGGACACCACTGCCTTAGAGAGAGAGAGAGAGAGAGAGGGGAACAGGTGCTTATTCAATCTTTTCTGACAAATGTAAATATTGTATTGATAAATTCACCAGAAAAAGCCACTTTTCTTGCTTTTCCAAATAATGATAGGATGAAAACAGTTTATGTATTTAGAGTTGCATTAAGGGTCTTGAAGTCCTCCCTATACAGTTAGACTTTAATGAGAAAAACATCACCAGTTTTGTTCACAATTGTCTTTTAATAACCACTTTTTTATCTGGGTTATTACATGAGTTTTGACTTTTAAAAACCATGTTTAATTAATAATGCATTTTATATGATAATGCATGGGCTGCAGGTGACTTTGGCCCAAATCTGATTATATCTTCAGCACACACATAACACATGCACAGATATATAAAAACATGCAATGTAATGAGGTATTCTGTTTGCTACCTTTGAGAGTTAACACTTAATTGCTTTTCTTTCTCCAACGCTCACTTATCAGGGAGAAGTAGGAATTAGTGCTACAATATTCTTTGAGGCCCTGACTGGAGAAATAGTCACATCCCACCTGGACCTGCATAATGAGGGCAGCACCGTCATCTTCTACAGCTGGCAGCAGCTTCCAAAGCTATACAATTTTCCTAATCTGGGTTCGCAAACACAGAAAGCGTACTTCTACTTTAATGCCTCCTCTGGTAACCACACAAACATGATCGAAACACCTGCCGCCAACATTTGTACGTCATACACCGCTTGTCTATTGAACCATCACTCAACCGAGCTTTCTGTTTTCCCTTTGGCTTTCTGTTCCCTGTAGGTGTGATTCTTCCAGGTGAGACCCACCGATTGGAGTTTCTATTTAAGTCAGAGAAGCCAGTCATCAAAACAGAGATTTGGCAGCTCAGCACCCATCCTGTGCTGCTGCAAGGAGCCTCCATGCAAGTTGTGTTAAGGGGAATATCTCTGTACCAAGACAAAACTACAGATGAGAGGCTTTTCATAGAGGTAGTTTTACTATTCAGCTAAGTCCACGAAAGTGAGATAAAAACACAAATAAACAGATAGCACTGATATTTGTCTAAGCAGAAATAATTTTTCCTCTTTTTCTGTTTTTGTTTGTGGACAAGCAGACAAAACTGGAAAAGGTAGTTCGGGAAAAGATCTGCCGGTCGATTGTCTATGAGGTGCTCCACCAGGTCCGCAGTCCAGAAAGACCAAGCTCACCTGCAGAGCTCTACATCACTACAGAGCAACTGTTTGTGCACAGAAACCCGAAGGTGGAACATATGCACAGAGAGAAGCAATATTCTTAGAGTATCTCAGTTACACTTTTTTAATTATCAGTCAATTTATCAGTCAAATCAATATTAGGACCTCAGCACAGGCTATAAAGAATAGATGACTTTGAAATTTGTAACTCTTTTCCTTTTTTTCATACATACAATGTGTGAAACACATTGCTCATTGTGCAGCAGGGTGGCCCAGTTTCATGTAACACTAATGCATCACACATTTTTCTTTTAGAGTGTTTTTGTTCATATTGATTTCAGTCTCAATCTTAGTCACGCCACCTGATTCAGTGTGAGCTGACTCGCTAATGTGTTCTTCTATTTGAAAATGCACTGTGTGTGCAACAGTATGATTAGCTTGTTACTCTTCCCCTCTTTATCCTATATTCTGTCTTTGTCCCAATTCATACAACACCAAGTAATTGCATTATTGCCATCGTAATTCATGGCAGGTCATTAACTAATAATATATCATAAACACTAGTATATAGAACCAACCACTGTTCCCTGAGCACTACAGTAGACACCAAGCTTTAACTGGGTTAATTAGAAGGCTGATTAGACTACTTTCCAGTAAATATAGAGCATGATGGCCCCCTAAAATAATTCTCAATAGACATGGGACATTGTGTTTAATAACAGACAGAAAGGTGTAGGCAGTCATTTGGATAAAAAATGTTTACTTTTAAAGATTATTCTAATTCGAAATATTAGAAGACTTTTCTCATTAAGTCATGTCAGTTATTACCAGATGATGATTGCTGTTCCTGGGGCCTTTCACATGGTCACGTTTTATATTGATCTCTTTCCTTTGCCATACGAATAAATAAAAATGATGACATGCATCATATTGAGGGCAACTGTCGATGGTGATAACCTTCAGGTTTTGTGGCAGTAATTTCTGTTTTTTGAGCCTTGTTTGGCAGGCGCATACACCTCACATAAACTGCTTCAGACTGGTGAACACGTGCTATGGTTTTAGTTGCAGTACCGGGATGAGCCAGTGGAGGGCCTGAAGGCACTGTGGCAAAAACTGGATCAAGGAAGCACCTGGGACTACTCTGTTGATACTCTCCGACAGGTATACACATTATCCAGTAGTGACATGAAAGCTGACACTACAATGAATAGCAGTAAATTTAATCTATTTATATTATATATACGATGAGATTTCATATGGTGTTGATGATAAAAGACATCATATTAGTATGTTTGTTTTTCTTACCACACATTTAAGGCTGTGTTGTCTCTACCTGATGAAGAGTCATCTCAGGACTCCCTCACAAGAGAAGAGGGCCTGGCCCAGCTCAACTCTCTGTATTTGCAGCTTTCTGAACCTTCTGGACTGAAACACCACCTAACAGCTGGCACCTTAGGGTGAATTCATTAATTACTGAGTAGTAATGTAGGACTAGTTTCTCAATGTGTTTCTCTGTTGTATACATACCTATGTTTTCTACTATGCCTCAGTGCAACAACCCTTTAGCTTTTTGTTTGGTGTGTGGTGCCCCCTGCAGGCAGCAGCTGTGGAGAAAACTGCTGGATAGAATGACTGCTGAGGCCGTGCGGCTAAGGAACCTGCTGGGCCTTCCAGAGAAAGAAGCATGGACTGATAAACAGGATAAACATGTAATCACTGATGCTGGTGAAATACGAACACTTTGGCAGAACCACAGACATATATATGCATATATTTCTTTTTGTGGGGCTTACTAGTGTGCCATTACACCATAGATTTGGCTGAAAATATGAACAAAGAAGTCAAAAGTGATATAAAGGTCAGTGCAGCTGCTATAGAGGAAAAGAATGGCACGAGATCAAAGTTTAAAAAAGACAAGGTATCAACAACTAAAAAAAAGTAGAGGTGAGAAGAAAATGTATTTCAGCAGGAGAATGCAAAAGTGAGAGGTATAGTGCAGGAGTGTGTGTGTGTGTGTGTGTGTGTGTGTGTGTGTGGCTGAGTGACTTTCATTCAAAGGTTTTTGTTTGTGATCACGAATAAAGTGTCATTTTGTAAGATATGACACATTACTTGAGCTGATACAAACATGAGTCACCTTCACCACTTCAGGCAAGCTGTCAACTCTTCATTCATTCATCAGTCATTCAACAGATGCCTGCTTTGTTGTTACTACCGACTGCCTCGTTGTCAGTAATACAGACACCTGCAGTTTTATGTTCTATAGGCTAATTTCCTGAAATACTTTTTATATGTGTCATAATATGTGTGCTTGGTTTACAGGGCTTTATTTTAAGTAAGGAAAACATTTTAACCATGTCTATAGTTGCCTACTTGAAGCATCTTTATGGTACATACATTTGTCTCCCTCCACATTCTGTCTTATCACTAAAAAGTAGTAATACGGAATGTGAAAGGGCTCTATTTAGTGTTTTGCTCCCTTGAGAGATTATTATAATGGCTAAGCAAAACAGTGTGGTACTGGTCATTCATGCTTTGGCAGACTGGTTGAGATTTTCAGCAAAAATTTTATTCAGTACTAATTTTAATGCATTTGATTGCTTTGGTTTTTTTTGTTGTTGTTGTTTTTGCACATGTCCACAATGCATCCTACCTCATTATAACCAGTCCTATTCACAAAATATGAGCTTGAGTGATTGAGAAACTTGAATTGACTGTGTTGTTCAAAGATGATGAACTGCTGTGTCAGTTCTGGCCTTGAACCTGTCACAGCTCTCCTCTAATGGTTCACCCCTCCATTTTCCTGCTTCAAAGATTTTCAAGTATTAGATTAGAAGCACAGCTTTGTCTGTATGACTACATATTTTGCTGAGTGATTTTCTGCTCTGTATGACGGTTGAGTCATAGGTAAGGTGCAGCCTATTACTCGCAGGGTACCATGGTAACAGAACACTGTGTGAAAATGTGCACCTGCTCACCAACTGTGTGCCCAGGGTGTGAGTCCAAGCCATCTGTGGAAGCTATACATTAACTCAAAAAGGACAGGGCATCCAGTGTACAACATGACATGAAATAGGTGGTCGTCCTGAAATGTACAAGCCGCGTCAGCTCCTTCCATGGCCTTGTTTCCACAGGTCTGCAAAAAAGAATGCAGTGACTCTCGAGCCATTTAAATCCTCTGTTAAAAGTACTTCAAAGACAACATGTCAGATTCGGAAATTGAGCAAATTGACCTACATATATATGAAAACATATTGTCTTTTATTATGTCACTTTTTAATATATATGAGTAATTCATAAAAATAGGCCGGGGCTGTTTTTACCACAGCATTCGGAAACAAAATAGATAAGTCACTGTGTTTGTCAAGTGTTCTCCCATTGTTGCTTGATACAAGATTTTAGCTGCTCAAAAGTCATCACACTTTTTGTTTCATGTTGTCCTAAATATTTTCAGGCCAGTTTAGCATCCAGACTCTTTTACTATCTGGTTTTGCCTTGCAGCACTTTCCCTGACAAAGACTCCTGTATAAAACCTGCATTTTCGGTTCAGCATAAGTGCAGCCTGCATGGACATCCCGTGATATAGCAGATTGTATTTTTTTAATTGTGTGCTGCATGTATGTTTGTGGATGTAGAAGCAGGATGAAGAGTATTCACTGACAATAGTTTGATTTCCCCGAACCCATGCACAGATTTTCACGACAGCATTGTATTTGCTTTTAATACAGCGCTTCCTTGAAGATCGTGCCCATGCAGTGCTGGTTTTAAGCCTTGTGCCTTGTGTACAAAGATTTCTTTTGGTAACTGCCTAGATATATTATGTTGCTTAGCTAGGAAATTTCCTTGTAAGTTTATGTTGAGAAAAATTATTTTAAAATTGTTAAATTATTTGCTCACAATATTCATTCTCTGTAAGCAATACTGATATCTTTCTTTCATTAATTTTAACTCTATCTTTCAGGACACAAAAAAGAAGGGGGAAAGAGAAAAGGACACAGGAAAAGGGAACCAGAGAAAAACAACAAAGATAAAGGGAGCTTGGGAAAACCAAGAAAATGAGTCAGAGAGCATCCTTCAACTGCCTCCAAAACAAACAATTGTAGTGAAGATGATGCCCGTTTACACAAGACTTCTGCACAGCAAGGCACGTAATTTAATTGTCTTTAAACCTTCCACACTGGTGTTAAAATTCAGTACTTGACAAGAGTTTCCATAGTTTGAGAAAATGAGCATGATGATGACATCATCATATATCTGAGGCCGGGCTGGAAAACTTTGGAAGTTTTAGAAGGCATTACAAACTGCCTGTGTTTACGAATAGTAGGAATTTTGGATACAAGGTGGAGTCTACTTAAAAGACTAAGCAGCTGTTTCATTAAAAAATGTATGAGTCTGCATTTTTTAAGTACTCTTGAGTCATGCCCAGGAAATGTAGTTAGAATTTATGCCATTGCTTTAATCCTTTTGGTCTTCCTCATACCAAATATATGTCTCTACCTATCTGACAGGTTTATGCTCTGGTGGAGGATCTAGTGGACAACCTGTGTGACCTGATGGATGAGCTTAATATGGAAGATGTGAAAGACACACATTATTAATAAGACGTGAGAGGGTAGTCACGGCATTCTGCAGAATATTTGCAAACATATATAATAAAGCCTGTTATAAAGGATGTATGTTATATTTTGTTGTTGAATTAATAAAATTTATTCCTCTGACACAGTGGGTTGGGATTATTTTTGTGTATGTATTGTGTGTATTTACCTGCCTCATTCACTCTTTGTAACTCCCATCAGTGGATGATAGTAAGGTAACCGTACCACTGAGTATGCAAACGAGGCGCCCCCGTCCCCGCCTCTTTTTTTACGCTCACCCATGTGACTGCTGTGTGTGCTATGCGTCCCTGGCCTTGCCGGTGCTGTATGAGTGTGTGGACGGGGCTGCCTGAAGTGAGAGAGGCTGTGAGAGCGCCGTGTGCTGTGGCTTATCCTTGTCCTATGCGGATTTTACCACTGACTGTCAGGCCGAGCGGCTCGCATCATCCAGGGCAGGCCCCCCGTTCAGACATCCCCGTTCAAAGATTACTTATAACGCGTACCGCTGGAGGATAATTGTGGTTGCCCTGCTTAGTCAGTTTTATTTCGGGGGAATATTATCGACGCTGAGGACTTGGGAGAGGAGAAAAGCGGAGAGGCGAGGATGCTCAGTGGGCAAGGCGAGAGATGAGCAGTGGGCATGGTAAGCTGCATGCTGTAGGGGTGATGATGGAGAGGGATCTAGTTTCCCGAGGTTCTTGGAAAATTACTTTCCTCTTAAGTGAGTCCAAAAATTAATGCTATAGCAGTTGCGTTTCTGATGGAAGAAAACTCCAGCAGCAGTTGGCTTTCCACAGGAATCTGCTTCACATGGCAGCCCGCACAGGGAATCCACCGCAAGAGGGGGTGTGTTTGAGTGTGTGTGTGTGTGTGTGTGTGTGTGTGTGTGGAGGGGGTGGGGGGTGCATAAAGCAGACCCACCATGGGTCCCTTGTCCCCTCTCCTTTGCCCCCTGAAAAAATATGTTGATTCCAGTACTCGGGAGTATTCTGGGGGAAATGATGCCTGTTTCCACTTACATTAATCTGAAGCTGTCTCTATCCCTAATCCACGCGATGAAGCTTAATCTGACCTCCAGTCTTAGCCTGCTTTAAGGTGTTTTCGCCGTTTATTCCCAAACCTTGGGTTCTAATATTCAGCCAGAAAAACACAGACGTTTTCACCTGTTTCAACAGCACGCATGCGCATCTACAGACGTGGCCGACGGAGTGACGTTTTTATGTCTGAGCAATTTGACGCGTCAGATGGTCAAAGTTAATCACCCTAACTTGATTTTCTTTCTCCACAGGATAATTGTTCATTTTAATTGGCATTTCAAACATCGCTGATACATGCAAGTCTCACCTCCAGCAGCTGAACATCACAAATTCACTTTATGATGTAATCAAGTGAATCCTCTGGGAATTGATTCCAATTTAATGACTGAGAGGCTCAGGGAACTTTTGTTTGAGTCGTACCTGCAGATATATCATTTGGATATAGTGCATACAGTGTGGATATGGATCTAATAATGGACCAATATCCCAGCCAAACCTCCAAAGTGCTGTTATTCATAGATTGTCCCTGTGCTGAGACTTAATCAAATACACTCATTAGAAGTGAGCTGTGCAGTCTTATCTGGGAAATACTAAACTATACAAACCCCCTGCTCTTTGAAAATTGGGAGTCATATATAAATCAAATGGTGTATGTTATAGCACAGTTAAAAATGGGTAAATGTATTTGTTACACTCATGAAAGCTCCTCTCACCTGGCTCATCCTTTTGTCCAGGATTCCTTCCACTTACGTGCTCTAAGAATACACACAGAGATATAATATTACTTCCACAATGTGAAGTTTCTGCTGTCATATCCCCAGATAAGTTGATTTAAAGAACTGTGGTCTAAAACATCTCATGTAGTAGAAAGCACCAGAGTGCAATAACCTGTGCTTGTTGGCGCGTCTGTGTGTTTGTGGATCTGAGCTGAAGATGATTGTGCAGAAAGATGATACTGGTAAAGTTGCTGAGCATCACTTTCTTCTTTGTGCCCTTCGTTCTCGCTCACTCCCTCTCTCCCTCTTGCACGGACCCTCTCAGACTCATCATCCTCTCAGAGTTTTGTTCTCTGTGTCCCTGCTGTGTGCATCTCATGTCCTCTGTGCTTCTGCTGATGTTGGCTTTTCAGCAGGAAAAGGCGTTCTGTGACTTGTTTCAGTCTTTGTGTACTGCTGTGCTACAGCAGTGAACAGCAAAAGTTCAAACTAAACACAGCAAATTTGTGGATGGATTACTGAATGGTACTTACAGGTACATGTCCAGCTGCCCAATAGGTCAGTGTCCATATCAGAGTCCTTGTACTGGGAGTTTATGCTGAGTCCACCTTACTATGTAGTCTTTTTTTTTTTTTTAATTTAGTACAATTATTAAATATAAGAATATTGTTGGATGGAAGTACATTTCTGTTTAAGGAAGACATAATCTGAATGACATAATCTTGTTTCATTTTCAAATTATAAATTTAAGGTGCTGCACCATATTTGAAAAATATTTTTAAGCAGGAAAATAATACAGAAAGAAATACTAGAAATATTTTACTAAAAATATTTAATAGCACCCAACTATTATTACAAATGTGTCAATATCTGTATATGTTGCTTGTGTCATGGTCCTGGGTCATTTTGACCCAGCGTTCTTAGTTTTCCTGTGGTTTTGTATTTTGTTCTTTATGTTCCTAGGATTGTTCGGTTTGGTTTATTTGGATTCTCCCTATGTCCGTGC
>VUQG01004844.1:0-11023 GCA_015106755.1 Etia nguti
TCACAAACGCTGTCCATCTAATCTGACTGAGCTGGAGCTGTTTTGCAAAGAAGAATGGGCAAGGATTTCAGTCTCTAGATGTGCAAAGCTGGTAGAGACATACCCTAAAAGACTGGCAGCTGTAATTGCAGCAAAAGGTGGTTCTACAAAGTATTGACTCAGGGGGCTGAATAGTTACACACACCCCACTTTTCAGTTATTTATTTGTAAAAAAATGTTTGGAATCATGTATGATTTTCGTTCCACTTCTCACGTGTACACCACTTTGTATTGGTCTTTCACGTGGAATTCCAATAAAATTGATTCATGTTTGTGGCTGTAATGTGACAAAATGTGGAAAAGTTCAAGGGGGCCGAATACTTTTGTAAGCCACTGTATTTGCTATTTTGTAACAGATCATGATATGTGTGGCATCACTGTAATGAGGCTGAGACATGATCAAGATGAGAGAAAGATGCATCCCTCTTTTAATAATTGCAGTCTCAACGTTAAATGAAGTCATTCTGATCATTAGTTCTCAAGCAGTCCTAATTTATGTCTGTGTTAGCGCTGGGATTTATGGGCATTCTTAATGCCTTTTGATGAATAACAATTCCCTGAATGAAAAGTATCTGGCCCGTGTTTTCCTTGACAGAAATCATTGTGTGTGCTGACACAGAGTTACATGAAAATATTTGCAGAGATGTAGGTCTTTGGATGCCTTCTGATTGTGTTTGGCAATAAATGCCTTCACTTCTACTAACTTGGACAGCTCCCTAAACAATTTCCCTCAGCTGCCCCTGAACAGCCTTCCCTCCCAAAGCAGATAATCGCTGTATGGAGCGGCGCACGTGTCATAACTATTAGGACCTCGGAATTTCAACAGCTGATGCCAGAAAGCTGCCGGAAATGATTACGGCTTTACGCCTTATACCAGACAGACTGGGAGACCCATGAAACAAAGCTTTCCCTTCAACCTGTGATTGATCTGATTCTCCTGTTTGCACAGCAGAGGTTACAAGAGTACCGGCTTAAATCCTGACTAGCATTTCCAACTTGGAAAAGAACATTTTGCCGAAATGTTCCCGGTCTTGCGTCACTCAGATACATTCAGTCATCTACAATTCTCTGCTTTCATAATTTACTAATGTTTTGAAAGCCAACTGAACTCAGTGTATAAGTGATCTAAGGGTTAAAAGTGGCATGGAAAGTAGGAAAAAACTGAAACAGACAGCAAGAAAGACGAAAACTGACCAAAGGAAAAATCAGCTGAAGTGAAGAGAAAGCAGAAAGAGAGGGATCACAGACACATGGGTATCAGTTTCTTCTTCTTCTCTTTTGAGTCACGTTCTCGCTTGGCCAGCCGACGTTTCATGTCATCGGGGAGGCGCTCATAGCAGTGTTTGCACACCGGCTTCAGATCCACCTCCACAAACTTATCCCTGATAGAGCAGGGAGGAAGCAGAGAATGTGAAAGATGAGGAAGACATGAGGAGGGGCAGAGAGAGAAGATGAAGGGAAAGGAATGAAGGAGAGGGAAGGGGAAAAGTGGGACAAGACAGGAAGACGATGAAAGGAAGGCGAGGTGGAGAAACAAGCCCACAGAGACACAGCATAAGAGAAAGGTAAGAAAAAACAGTTCGGTAGCAGCAGCAAATAGTCTCAGATGGACGATAGTGAAAAGAAACGTGACAGACTAAACAGAGAAACGGTCAGACATATCACATGTGAAAGTCTACAGAGAGTCTTCAAAGATTCTTAATTCAGTATGAATTGTCTGCAAAACTTACTTCAGGGTGAGCTTGGTGTTGCAAGTAGAGCAGGCAAAACAGTTGACACACCACGCCTTGTTAAGAGCAGACACCACTGGAAAAAAAGCAGAAGAAGCAGCCACGTGAGGCAGATTGTAGACTTATAGTTTAAATTAAACTAATGTTGTTTGGTTTGAAATTCAGGCTACAAATAATTCTCAAGACAAAACATAAGAAGAAATCAAGTTAAATTCAATATAATAAAGAAGCAGTAAAAGTAAACAATAAATAAATAAATAAAGGAATGCTGATGTAAACAAGGCTGCCATTAACCAGCCATTATACATTATATTTATTAAAATTAACTTCCTCACCATCGCCTTCAATAACACGATTGCAGTGGTAGCAAACATCCCCAAACAGCTGCACGTGATGAGGGGAGAGAAACAGAAGGTTAACAATGCACTGATACACCTTATCAGTTTTTATTAAGGCTCACATGACACACAGTACTGTGCTCAGAAGGCACAGAAACAAGCGCAGGCTACAAGGCATTTGGGGTGAAAAAGAAAAAAAGATCCACTAAAGCTTTCTAACACTAGGTGGAGTTGTTACACTGACAATCATCTCTGAGAGCCACTGAAGTAAAGACTAATGCAACCTGTCTCATATACAGGCATATCATGAGAAAGACAAGCTTTAAGGCTCCTTTACGATGAAAAAAGTTCTTATTTCCTCATTAATTTTTGTAAAGCCTGCTTTCCTGATTGCTTCTCACCAAATCAGTGCCTTACGCCTTTAATAGCAAACTCCTTACGATCATGGAAGTCTGTGCCAAGCTTATGTTTGCTCAAGAGTAGAAAAAACATCAGAAGCTGAGAATCTGGACCTGTATGAAAAATGAGCTTTTTGCTCAGCTCACTTCTACATGCATTTATCTCATTATTGAGATTTTAGTCCTGTTTAATATAAGCATCCAACTCATATAAAAGAAAATTCAAGTCCACCAAAATTTAAAACAATTAAAAAAAACCAAAAAAGGATAATAGGTGGTCTACTTTGATATAATATTATAGATCTATGATCATGATCATGATCATGCTAATTGCATTGGGACAAGAGAAATATCTCTTTCAATGTAACACATATCTACCTGTGCAAGTGGTTTATATATAGACTCACTGGACAAAAACTAATATATCTGGAACAGATCCATAATGCTTACATACACTTATTGTCACTTTTTTAGGTACACCTCATTAGTACCTAGTTGGATCTCCTTAATTCTTCATGGCACAAATCAACAAAGTGCTATAATCATTCCTCAAAGATTTTGGTCCATATTGACATGGTAGTATTACACAAATGCTGCAGATTTGTCAGCTGCACATCCATGATCTTCCACCATGTCCCAAAGCCGCTCTATTGGATTGAGTTTTAATGATGCTCAAATGACACCAGGAGCCTGAGCTGTTGGTACAGGGCAGGATGGGGTGATGCTTTCATGTCGACTACACTAATTTGTTGATCCGGTGTACCCAATAAAGTGTCCGGTAAGCATATATATATATAAAATTCTATATGCTGTATGCTGAAAAATTAATTGTCCATTTAGATGTTTGACTGCAAATTCTCAAGTTCTCATCTTCACTTTATACTTCAGCAGCTGTGGACGAACACACAGTTCCAATTCACTGCTCACGTAAACTCTGTTACTGATACTGATAGAGTCACGCATACCATAAACTAAGCCAGAGAAATGGGAGTTTCACAACAGGCTCAACATAATAGCATGTTTCAATTTCTATTTCTGTGTTCCACATCAATATTTCGAGTACTAGTGTGTGTTACCTGGTTGTAGTGCGTTTCGCAGTAGGCCAGGCCCTTGCGTTCGTAGTGACGGTGTCCCAGGAAAGGTTTCTCACACTTAGCACACACAAAATGCTGCAAACAAACCCAAGCCAGGCACACATGGTTAGCACAGCCACCAGTCAGTACATTACCACACTCAGCAGCACAGTTCGGCTTAGATATTATCAGAACATAAATAGATCAGTCGTTTCAAATGTTTTGTTATTTGTTATTGCGTCCATACAGAGAGTTGAGAAGTCAGAATAGTGACCTCTAGAGGACCTCTAGAGGATATTGGGAAAATACAACATTTTTATTATGGTAATGAATAAAAATCAAATCTCAGCTAACAGATATAACATATTTTTGATTAATACATGTGAGGGCATGGATTTTTTAAACAGCTGATTTTGGTGGATAGTTTTACTATCCACTTTTTAAATGCTAACATTCATTTATAAATAATATATATATAGCCAGTATCTTTTACATATAAACTCTCAGACAGAGCTCTATATGTCACAGGACAATAAAGCTCTCTAGATACCCTTAAATGTAAAGTCAGGAAAAGCACCTTGCTTGAAATTAAGGTGGAAGTATGATTAGGCCCCAAGAAAAAAGTTTGCCAAGATATCCACTTTTTAGTTCAAAGACTAATTAGAAAACTTGTATACTTGTGTAACCCCTTGTATGGAGGCCGGGTGACTGTAGCCAGGCAGGGAGGTTGGGCGGTAACCAACGTAAGGCCGGTGCTTAATCCCCTCACCATATCAAAGTGTCTCTCACAATAGGCACGACCGCCTCGCTCATAAAACGGGTGGCCCTGAAACGGGCGCTCGCACACAGTGCACACATGATGCTACACGTGGAGGAGGGAAGACAGGAAAATATACAAGGAAATATGTAAAAATAGAGATGAAAATAGGAAAAATACATCGATACATATATGGAGGAATAAAGCCAATAAAAGTAACTGTGGAGGTAAAAAAATATGGATAAAAAGTATGGCACTTTTTTAAGAACACTCACTAGGATAAAATATAGATAATAGAAAGCAATAATTTTCTTTTCTCTGTGAAATCTAGTTGTGGTCGTTCTATTTCTATAAATACAGAAAAGGAAAATAACCGAAGAATACATAATTTAGATTTAAAATAGATCCACATACAGTCTGACAAATCATACTAAATAAATGAACACACTGAAATATTATCTCCTTCAAGGTGACTCTATTTTCAGTGAATAAATTGAGCCAAGTTAATGTAACTAAAGCTGTTTTCATAAGCTTTTCAGTTCTTTTATTATCACACCTCCACATGCCACTGCTTGCCCATTGCATTAACCACACGGCCTTCGATGGGTCTCCTACAGGCTCCACAGATCGGGACGCCCATCTTGTCGTGGCAGGGTAGACAGTAGAGCTCCCCCTTCAGCTCCCTTGCATCAGCTGTCAGCTCCTTACTGAAAAGGTAAAAAAAACACAATAAACAATCCCAGTAAGTTTTACTGAAGAGATTTATTTAGCTGTTATTTACGTACACAACACAATAAAGCATATATGAATGTGATCATATAGCTTCCCACAGCTGCAATAACACAGTCTGTCCAGCAGAGAGCAATAATACGCCTTTGCTCTATAACTTTGTGAGATCTGAAAATACTCCTTGTTGAACAATTCTTTTAAACATGTTTGACAGTGATTTTCTTTTTAATAGAAAGTCTCTGTTTACCCGCAGTTGTTGCAGTTGAAGTGATCAGGGTGGTAGGGGTCATTCTTGAAGAGCAGAGGCTGCTCCTCAATAATGGCGTGACACTTCTGACAGATGTATTTGCCGAGGCCCCGAGCTTTCTCTCTGTTGTGACATGGGCGGCACAGATGCCTGGTGGGACAGCAAGAGGGAGAGAAATATAGAAAGACAGTTTAGATGCTTTATCACCTAATTATGAATATTCTGGATCTTTCCAAATCTGGTTTTGTCTTCAGTGATTCAAGTGAATCAAACTGAGCCTACAATTATCCTCCTTAAATCCTATTCACAGGAGTAGATGTGTCCATGAGATGTTTTTATACATTAATTGTGGCTAACACAGTGAAAATTAGGTTGGGACTTCCTCACATTTAGAACTTTAAACTACTTGAAATATTTTGGTTTAAACAAAGGTGCTGCCTGGGGAGAGCTTGCAAGAAGCACGACAAATGATGCTTCCTCATTGGTGCGAATCCACCACACATTTATCTCTGCTGGACAATAGATGGACTTTGTATTATGGGGCTGGCAAAGTTAAAACTGTTTAATATGTTCCAGCTGTGCCAGATATTTTGGTTTTCACATCCAGCGCTGTTGGAAGGTGTTGGGAAAAATTCTCGGCTGTTTTACATCTATGAAAAAAGCTTTGGTGTAATATTTCAGAGCTGAGCCAAGACAAATCAAAGACAGGGAGAGTAAGACAGGGTCTATGTAAAGTACCTGATAAAAAGCATTACAGAAAAAAATCTGTAGCTTTCTATATCTGTTAAAGGACATCATTTAAAAAGAATCGCAACCGAAACTGTGGTGAATTGATGTAGATGACTGACCTGCCAGCATTCTTAACAAATCCAACATCTGCGAGCACAGCCTGGCAGATATCACAGCAGAAGCAGTCTGGATGCCAACTGTTGTTCATTGCCTTGATCACACGGCCAATAATAAACTCACCTGGGAGAAAAAAATACGTTTAAATAGGTGTGTTCATGAGCAAACAGTTACGCAGACATTAATTGTGTCAAGAGAAACAAAGTCCACATCCTCCCTTTGAAACAGACGTAGCAGGTAAAGAAGATGGATGGATTTAATTAATTGCCTGTACTTACCACACTGGTGGCAACAAGGGGCAAACAGCATCTGGAAGTCATGCTCACAGTACTTTCTGCCTTCAAACTGTCAACAGATCACATAAACAGATTTAACAGTCATAACACTGATAAACAATATCATTAAAAAAAAAACTCAAATAGCTAAAATATACATAAACTTCTAATTTTTATACCGTGTGGTTCCCAACTAGCAGAACCATAGACTGTAAATAAAAAGTGGATGTAGCCTTGAGGTCTTAAAGCAGAAATATCTGGAATCTGCATTCTTTCTAGTGGCCAGCAGGGGGCGATTCTGGTTTAAAAAAGAAATTGGACTGTATTGGGGTTTCTTACATGACATCATCTGGAGATTGCTCGAGAAGTGTCTGCTATAGTGGGTGCAATACAACCACTGGTTGCTATGGAAACCGACTGGCAGTGGTTACTGGAGGTTGCTAGGTCTCACTGGGTGAAACTGGATTCAAATAAAGTGTTGCACTAAAAACCTCCTAGTGATTGCCACGGCTACTGTTAGTACTTTATTGTAATCTGGAAATGCCTGCTAACTACTAGCCGAGCAGTAGCACAACGAGTCGGTGATTTTGAAGGCAAACTGTTTGCATTTCTGGTTTGCGTTGCCCTTTCCACAGTTTCACTACAGCTTGGAGAGTAGCTATTAAATGTTTGTAGACAAGTCCATCACTTCTATTCAAGCTACAACCAAAGCAATATGCTATACCTCAAAGCAATCAGTTTGGAGGTTTTTGCCAACTGGTTGGGAAATGCAAAATTTCCCTTAGTGACTTCCAGGGGTTCACTAACCGGTCAGTAAGTTTTAGACATTATTTTCCCAGCAACTGCCATAAACCTCAAGCAGCCACTTGCAACCACATGCATCACTAGTTTCAAGTCTTCAGCACAGCATGATGTTTATTTGGTTATTTAAGGTACCAATCAGAGTGTAACTAACGAAAAAGTACATATTTTGATTGACAAGTTGCTACCTTATCAGTGCACAGTGTCATTGTTTCTCAGTTGGAGACATCTGAAATTTCGTCCCACTGTCTGGGTGTATTAGCAGCGTCATGACTGAGCTTTCTAAAGGTTAATCTCATTGAGTGACTGTCACAGTTTATATTTTATTATATCGTGAATGTGACTGGAAACAATTACAGGCTACAATCCAGTAACAGGCGTGTCAGAAAATGGGCCTTCTAATGACGACAAATCATAATTCCTTTGAACGATTAAAGGATATGCAGGAAAAGAAAGAGGGTGTGGGGCTGTGTGTGTGTTTGTATGTGTGTGTGTGTGGGTGTGGGGTTGGGGGTGTCAAGTAACAGAAGGGGTGTTTCAATCAGTCCGGCAGGTTGAATTAAACCCACACTGTTGTAACCCAGTTTTAGAGTATAAAAAGAATAAATAGGCTTTTGTACAAATTTCTTTGTATTTTGTATACATTTTAATTTTATGTAATTGTTTTTAAACTTTATATATTAAGTGTTCCCTTTAAAACAAGAGTTTTATTTTCATTCTTATCAAGTGGGTTTTCTTTTAAAATCTACATTTTACAGTTGATATGTATCAACTGACACAGCAGTGATGAGCAAAAGCTGACAAAATGACAAGAACTATAGTACAATCATCAAGGATGCACATGTTGTAAGGCTGATACCGATGCTGATACTTTGCCATTTTGCCATATAAACAAAAAACAAAAACAAAACAAAAAATCATTATGCGTTCCTCATTTATTACCAGCCATCCCAGTATTTACTGGCACACAATGGGGCGGCTAATCTTTATCTGAGTATTTATAGGAGCATGTATCATGAGGAATGACATCTAACATCCTTGGCTTTGATGTTTATTTACTGATCAGAGCTGACAGGTTCTCTTGAGCTTGCCGGAGAAACATCTGGCCCTGTGTCAAGTACGCAAACAGTTTACTGGAAGAGAGCTTCTAATAATCCAATAATCCTTTAAAGTTGTGCTGACCCTTCTTTGTTTACTTTAACTGGACAGTTCCCTCACTCTAAACATTGATCTTACTATATAAAGAAGGCCAATGTATTGTTAAGCTGCATTGTAAGCTTTGTTAGGCACGTCTAAACCTATCAGAGTAATTTTTCAATGAAGCATGTCTGCTATAAAAAGTCTACGCAATTAGCAGGTGTTTATTATAATGCACAAACCTGTCAGGTACCATCATGCATATTTTATGGGATTAGTAAAGAACAACATGTTACCTCATAAAAGAGCCCCTCTGGGAACTGCTGGAAACACTGGGCACACACAAAGCACTGTTCATGGTAAAGTTCCCCGTTGCTGTTCACTATCTTCTCTACTGGGTCAAAGCCACTCTTGCAGCGCTCACACATGGCATTGGCCAGTGCATTGGCCATGTTGCTGGGGAGAAGAAAAATAAACTTAAAATCAAGGACAAAATATACTTCTGTAGTTAAAAGATTAGTTGATATAAACTTTAAATATAATGTAATCATTACAAAAAGCTTTCACAACTGAAGCAAAACTCGCTTCGCTCAAGATATTATTGGCTTCAAATAAAGAAACAGTGCCATAACAACAGTATGCTAGTAACAAATGACATTATTATTCCATTGGACAGAAAGACACATTCTGCTACCATGTTTGTTGATCTATCCAAGGCGTCTGATTCTCTTGAGCAAACCCTGATCTTAGGCAGACTCAGTGGTGTTGGTTTGGGTTACTTTGTTCAGGAGCTAGCTTGCGGATATATCTCACTGTGTTTATACAGATGGATACAAGTCAAGTTTTCTGGATAGTCCCCCACGGTTTAATTTTAGGCCCCTCTTTTTTCTATTTTTAAAAATACAATTTTAAAGATTTGACTTACAGCTAAAATGCAGCTTTATGCAGATGACACCATACTTTACTCTGAGTCAGGGCATTGCCTTTTGGCAGTTGCCAGCATCATTGTGTGCTTTAAAGGTGGTTCATAATGCTAAGAAAACACACATAACTGTGTATTCTATAATCCGGTTTATTGGCCTTCATTAATCCTAGAGCTGGGAACCAAGTCACTCGTCGTGCATTGCTTTGAAGGTGACTGCTGGTCGCTTGCCAACATTCCAGGCTCTAGTAACCAAGGTAAGCCCTCTATTGTATCAAGTACCAGGTCATATCTCAGTCAACAGTATTCTTTACTCTCATTCATGGTTGCTTCAGTCAGTCACGAAGTTTATCTCTGCTCCTACCTACTTTGTGTTGCCAACCATTACTTCACCTGTGGTTACCAAATATTCATTTCCATGGTCTCTGGTTGCCACTTCCCTGCAAATTGTTTTTGCCATACTGAGTAAACTACTTTCTTATCTGCATTAACTCCTATGGCTTACAAAACAACTGCAATTATTGTATGTGTAGTCCTCTAGATGGCTCCTCTTTAGGGTACCCAGGATTTTTTTTTTCTATTTAATTAAGTCCAACCTTATTTCTCTAACTTAATTATAAAAAATGATTTCATTGTTTCCTACCATTGATTGTACATCTGTAAGGATTTTCTTTCTGTTACATATTTCCCTAAAGAATAATAATAACGAGGGTCATGTCAGGACACACCTAACCTAGTATCGCCCACCAGCTTGATAACAGCTGAAAGATATACTAAGTAAAATGAGAAAGTAATGTGGGAAAGACCAGTCACACACAGACACACACATGCAGACACACAAGGTTTGAGGTTTATTCTGGCTCAGCTGATTTGGGAAACCTACATGCTGCTTGTCTTTTGGGAGACAAACTAACGTTACTGCTCATCCATCCAAGAAATGTGAGTGCATGCACTAACATTCATACAGAAAACAAAACAGAAAAGATTTGGTCTAATGATTTTTTTTTTAAAAAAGCTTGAAAACTAAAGACAGGCAGCTGGTATTGCTGTTTTACTTGACAATCAGAATTGTTTGTTTTGAGTTTTGGGAAACTTTGGGTTTCTCTGGTTTTGTATTTTTGATTATTCTTGGTGTCGTGGTTCTCTATTCTGTTTGTTGACATTCGGACTTTCTGTTATGATCTTATGGTTACTGTCCAATTATCTGTGCATTTAGTTAATGGGAGGTTGTGTATCCCCTCTGTGTATTCCCACTCTGTTCTTTGTCTCTCGTCTCCATGTTTTGTCTTCTGTCTGTGACAAGCTCGGTTGTCTTAGTCTGGGTCTAAGTGTCAGTCTTTTCCTGTTTTATTTCGGTGTCTGTTCCTCCCTCTATCTTGTGTCTAGTTTTACTTCCTCCTTAGGCATTATGTTAGTTATCTCCAGCTGTTTTCCCACCTGTTTCCCATCCTCTTTTTATCCTGTGTTTGTATCTATTGCCTCAGTTTTCCCCTTGTTTTTTGACGCATCTTCTCTCATGGTTGTATTCTGCCTCACATTATCTTTGTTAAAGGGTTACTTTTATCCCTTCTTCTTTAGCTTGTGTTATTTTATACTTTGTTTTAACTTAATAAAAAGACTTTTTAGCTCAGTTTAATTGTTGTTTCCAAGTCCTGCATTCTGGGTCCAACTCTATCACACAGCCAGTCCTGACATTTTATTACTGCTGTACTACTAAAAACACAACTGTAA
>VUQG01004845.1:0-10147 GCA_015106755.1 Etia nguti
TTTTAGATGTCCCCCATTACTGATGGAAATCTCACAGTCTAAGAAAGCCAACCTGCCACTTTTCAAATCCTCCCTGGTGAATTTGATGTGTCGGTCCACTGAGTTAATGTGATTCGTGAATAGTGGTACGTCCTGAGATTTGATTTTCACCCAGGTGTCATCCACATATCTGAACCAATGGCTTTCGCCATCTTATAATGCTGTGATTGCAGCCATTCCCCAACTCTCTGTGAATGGTACTCATGGCCATTGATCAGTGGTCTTTGATCAGTGGGTTTTGGTCAGTGGTTGTTGATCAATGGTCATGAGAATTTGCATAATTAAGATTAAGGAACTGACCTCCCAGCCCATTGTTCCTTCAGTGGGCTGGTTTCAGTCGTTATGCAAATGTACTGTTTATAAGATTGGGGAAACCTGCAGTCAGCTGAGACTGAAGAAGTCACTTGGATGAGTGACGAAACGTTTCTCCCACAAAACGCTACGTCCAGATGAACAGAATCAACTTTTGGAGATTTACTTTCCTGGATGATTGAGAATGCATCAAGACGTATTGACAATGTTGCGCTTGTTACTCAAAAACGTAGCTAATGTATTGCACATTATCCGTTTCTATTCTTTTTAAAGTATTGTATTAGGTTACATAATTACTCCCTGGAGAAAGTAATTTGTTACACTGCTTGTAAAGTTACTTTTGTGTTACTCTGTAACAAGTCCTAATACATATGACTTACAGAATTACCAGATAACCATATAAACGTTAGGTCACAGTCCCACACACTGACACAAATTCCTATCCTAATGAGGACAGACATGTAATCTTTCTTTTAGTCTTTGCATAAAAACACAAGCTGACAACACAAAGCAAAGTTATAAACCAACAAAGAAATTTCAATGAGATTGCCATTGTGACACTACTATAGAAAAATGTGCAGGTCAAATTTGAAGTTACAGTGTTACAAGCCTGACTGCACATTACTGCCTTTGTTACCCGCTGAAGATCAGACTCAGGCTGCTGGGCTGGCGTTGGCATGCACTCAACTTTACTGTATCATCACTGTGGGTTCTTTGCTAGCTTTGACTTAGCATGCGGTCTGTGCAGATGCTTACAAAGAGCCCACGTTTTGTTAGCTGCACACTGCAGTTGTTTCTGTCCGGGACACACAATTATGCCATTGTCCTTTTATGCAATAAATATAAAAGGTATGTTCGTATCTCCACTCCTTAAAAGTTGTAGACCATCCACCAGTTTCCCAATTCCCTGTACTTAACCTCAAATCACCGGAATGTTGCAAATGTGGTAAAAAACAAAACAAAACATCAAGTTGAATGTTTTTTTCTTTCTATCAGCCCATCCTTCAGATAATTGAAGATATTTTGTGTGCAAGTAATGACGTGAATCAAACTGTAATGTAAATACTGGATTTACCACAGTAATGTGTTACCCCACAATGATTTAAAAAAAAAAGAAAAACACATGTTGACTCCTATGAAGGAGTCATAGTCATTCCCTATAATCACAAGTTACACATGACAGAGAGTTCTTCTGTTTAGGGTGTAAATGTGTATACTTGAAGATGAGGGGTTCTCAATGCTGTAGAAATTTGGCTATAGATAATTTAAATTAAAACATGAAAAGTAAAAGGATCAATGACGTTTTAAGCAGATTATTTCAGTAACCATTGAGACATTTAACTGTAAACCACAGAAATGGAACTTAGAGTCTAGTGGTGGAGGGGGGAGGGGGTCACCATCCTCGGCAACATCCGATCAAACATGTGTGACTAATGTGTGAAACCAAAGGTCCATTTCTCATGGATAAAAACTGAGTTCATACTCAGCTGAATACATTTCTACATCACATTTCTCTCAAACCTTTAAAAGTCCCCCACCGATTCTGTTTGCTTGCATCTTTTCTTTCGTGGCTGCTGTAGAGAAATCAATAAGCCGAGAACTTTCTTACCTGAGCACACATTATAAAACGAGAGGGTTGTATAATACATTTTGTTTTGCCAGTGACCCTAGGAAAACAGTTTTGCTTGCCTTAGGTGAATTTGTGAGTCTATCGAGCATTTTTAATGTTTGATATCTGATTTTTTTTTTTTTTTTTTTATGAGTAAATATGGTTGCATATTTACTCATCAGAAAACCTGCGATACATAGCCACAGTAAAATCATGAAAGGTTACTTCCGCAAGGAGTTAATGGTGTACCTAAGCAAACTCAATGCAAAGTTTTGCTCTTCTTAGACTCCTGTTTTTTGGTGGGTTTCAAATGCTCTGCTAACCATAAACAGTAGTCATGAACAGGTCCCCAGTGTGTTTTCAGTGGAAAATATTAAATCTTTTGCGCCGCGATCCACCCCCAGCGTCATCTCTGAAGTTCATTAACAAGCAAACGTCTTGTGGGTTTCCTCTTCTCCATCAATCATTGTAACCAAACTATTCCTGTTGTTTCAAAGATTTTCCACTTAGCACTTTGTGTTTACTAATTAATCCCACATACTGCTGCAGCAGCACTTTGGCAATGCAGAATAGGACGAACAGCAGAGGAGAGGGCAGAAAAACAGAGAGGTAATGATTTGCAGTCACTGCCTGGAAGACGCTGACGAGGGAAAGGAGGCATTAGGAGAAGTCAAGGCTTTTGATTTGTCTGTGTCAACAGTCTCGACCTGCAATAGGCTCGCAAAACCACAGATATGCAGCGATATCCAAGCACACCCATAAATTTACAGACCAGAGACATAAGTGCAGACACACAAACACAGAGGATGGGACAAATAAATATTCACACAGTTTGAAGCACAAACATGGGGTGGGAGGGGGGGTCTTCTATTGGCCTGATGTATTGATCCCAGAGCTTTGCTGCTACACTCCCAGCAGCCATTAATTCACTGAGTCAAAGGGAGGAACAGACTGTATACGCATCTCTGCGGATGATGACTAAGCGTCATTCATCAGATAGAGAATGAAAAACAGACATACTGAGAGTGTAGATGATACATAATTTAACCAATTATCACATGACCAGACAGATATTCATATGCATGCATGACTGAATTTCATGCTTTTTTTTAAACACAGGTTTGGGGCCCATCAATGTAGTATAATGGCAAGGAGCAAGTTCAATTTTTTCTGCCAATGCACAAGATGAATTATTTCACTATAAGTAATAAAAAGTAACACAGTTCAAAGGTAGAATGATAGAAGACATGCTTAGTGCATTGTTTCAATATGATGCCTCGATGAGAAGTCTTTCCCATAGCAGACACTAATAACGCCACTAACAACCAATTTCTGTTTAGCTGCTCCAGGACCATGGCCCTGACCCGCTGATGTTGATGACTGGAACACAGTCACACAGAGCCAGTGTTCATCGCATTAGTTGTGCTCTGTATTCCCTGCCAACACAGAGCAAGAAAATTATTACTATTATTGAAGGTATTTAATATTTAGTTTCTCTCAAATCAGAAATGGAAATAAAGAAATAAATCATACAGAAACAAATCCTTTTAAAATTTTACATGGAGACAAGAATAAAGAACATATTTTGGAAGTATTTAACTGTAAATGAGCAGAGGTAGAATTTGCTAGAATCACACAAAGACTTCTTGTAAATGTAAAAAGGCACTTTACTTAAACAGGGTGCATTAGCGGTCTCATCATAATGCTACAGTGCAACAAAACAATAAGTGTCATTATTTTTCTGATTTTAATTAAACATAAGAATGCACACTTACAGCATTATGGGAGCAAAAAGATGAAGCAAAGCTCGTTTACATGTTGTGACGTGTTGTGAGAGAAATTGCAGCAATGGTTTAAAACAGCATAATTTTTAACGATTTGTTACACTTTCTACATTTACAAAATAAGAAAAGTTAACAATAAAATTGATGCGGTCGCTGATCCAGACGCTGCGCTATATCAGCTAAATATCTTGGTTAAGCAAAACAAATAATTTTAAGATGTTACAGTGAGCTCTGCGGTATTCCTGACAAAGAAATAGATTGGGACATTGTGGTATATTTTCTTGTAGCTTGCAGTTCAGTTTAGATTCACAACCCTGTATCTCTCATAGGCACCTCAGGCGTTGCCTTACATTCACCGGCACAGCAGCATGCTGACAAAAATGAATATACCTCCTATTCCCTAACCGGGAGTTATGCGTTCAGCCTCCATCAAAGATGTTTAACATACAATAGAAAAAGAAAACAAGTGATTATTCCTCCTACACAAGGAGGACTAAACACAGTAAATCTCAAAAATCGCGCACACATGCACATCAAATTTCATAAGGTTTCATATTTTCTGGAAGCTATAACCCTTTATCGTATACACTATATGAGGCAAATGGATACCATTCTGTATGGATAAATTGTTTTTTTAACCGGAGGGGTGTTTAGAGAAATAATTTATCACCCTGAGATAGCTACGAGGGAGCATTAAATTGGTTACACTTCAGTTTAAGCACAAAGCTATAATGAATATAAAATGATCATATGGCACATTAGGTGTTCCTATGATGGACTTTTAAATGATTTAAGCTAATTGTCTGGTTTATGGAATCATCTTCGTGATTTCATGTGTTCTTTTATAATGTAGTGTATTTCTACAGCACTGTTTTGGAGTGAAAACAGCTACTGGGAGGATTTTTCTGCCAGAAATATTTATTTTCATTCATATTATTTGCAGTTTTGTTAGCTTTATGTAACATTTTAGTTAGGTTGAGGAAAAAATGGTGGTTTGTGCTACAAAAGCATGTTTGATTGCATAACTTCATAAAAGACTGAAAATTCCCTTCACACAATAAACGTCCGTTACGTCCTTGTTTGTGATATTTCCTTAAGAACTTCAAGATGATGTCTCGCAAATTGTGTCTCGTGTCAATTTCATATATATTTCTGAAGACCTGTTGCAAAATGTCCAGTTCTGTCCAGTCTCACAATAGGAAGGAATACTTGCAAAGGAAAACAAATTCCCAGAACTAGATCAACTTTGGGCTTTGGATCGACCCCAAAAGTAAATCACTTCTCAGTTGTGCCTAGCTCTACCCTTTTTAAGATTTTATGAAAATACCTCCATAACATTTTTGGTAATCTGATGATAATCAGATTAGATTAATCTGATAGAAAAATAAAACTAAATTACATAATTTTCCCACAGTTGGGAAAAAAGGTATATACTTTGAGGCTAAAAGATTGAGAACAAATGTCGACTTTATGTGACAATAAGCCTTCAGAAAGTGAAGTTTCACAATATGAAAGTCTGCATGAAACTACAACTTGTACATTTGTTTTTCTTACTATACTATCTTGCTATGCTAGCCCCTTGCTTTCCCTTTTAAAGCTAAGCTAAGATAGACATCATAGACAGTATAAAAACATAAACATACCCTCCAGGTCAGAAAATTATGCTAATGCTAAAGTTCCTTAAAGCTGTGTTCTGTTTGAAAGCCGCTAGATTAGCTGTGGTTGCTTAAAGTCTTCTGGTCATGTAGAAGTTTATGAGAAAGCAGCAAACACTTTCCTGATGAGGGTACGGTCTCTGTCACTGAGTTTGGGTCATACTGATTAAAAAATCTGTTTTAGAAAGCTAAGTCATACCATGTTTCGAAATCATGTATTATCTGTGGTATAAAATTGCAAACTCATTGGCTAATCACAAGTCATTGGCAACCAAGATGGCACTGACGGGAAGATGTTGGGAAAACCATTTCCAATATCTTTGCTATTATAAAATGGAAATGGAGTGATGAATAAAAAATAAAAGAATAAAAAGTCAAGTCCAGCCCTTGTAAACAGCTGGTTTTATCTAGAGAAAAAAATCAGAGTACTCAAAGTAATAAAAATCCAAACCAATGCCACCTTTAATGTGGTCTACTGTAGTTGCTGTGCTGCTATATAGCTTGCTAATGCTAGCATGTGCCTTGATGCTTTTGCCAGTCACTTCTCTGCTGGCTGCAAACAGAGAGTAGAAATAAATGGAATGATAAAAGGAAAGCAATAGTAGTCTTCACACATCTGATGGTTTCTCACTTTCTCTAAGAAGCTCTTTGCTCTGTGGCTGTGCTAATGTACTTTAAAGAGCAATGCTGTCCTGCTATTGTTGCTGTGACATGTCAAAGCACTTGTGGGGTCAAGTACTTCGACAAATCTGTGTGGCTTTTTAAACCTGTATCCTTGTATGTTTCTGCCCTTATAGGTGCACGCGATTATATACATGCATTTAAGTATACATAGCATTATTGTAGTATCTATGGGTGAGTGTTTGTGTGTGAGTGTGGCATGTGTACATCAGCAGGTAAATTCTAAAGGATGACAGGGATCAATAGTGCATTAAGCCCCATCACAGCTGCTTGCCCTGGAGACAGAAAAGAGGAGCAGAGGGCTGAGAATGCTCTCTAGACCTTTCTTTCACACTGGAAAAGAGAGAGAGAGGTGGAGAAAGAGAGAGTGATGGATATATTGATTAAGAAAGCGAGAGACAGAGAAAGGGGCAGGAAAATCATAGAAAATCCTGTAGAATGGAGAGAGACAGGAGAAGAAAAACGAACCAAATAAAAGAGAAGAGAATTCCAAAAAACAAAAAAACAACTGGCAATCACAGAAAAGGGAGCAGATTGGTCAGGTTGAGAGAGGGTGAGGCTCTGAAGGAAAATATGGGGCAATGAAATAAGAGAGAGAGTCGACTGCTGATCTTTCAAGCGGAGAACTGGAGCAAAATTGGAATTTCATCTCTCATAGGGCAGACAACCATACATCAGCGCTTCATTGTCTCATCAAAACATTTAATGTCTCATTCCTGACACACAAAGAAGAAGAAGAAGAAAAGATGGATCTATAATACTAATGAAACAACCTTGTACAACCTTCAGTGTGAAGGTTCTCCCACATCTTTTCAGAGTCTCTCTCCTGAAACACATCTCTGTTCATCAAAATTATGTAATGAAAAGAACGACACAGCCGACACAGATGTGCTTGTGTGAGGTCCCCTACAAAGCCAGCAGGGGATGGCGCTATGCGTGGATCGAATTTTGACTGGTTGAAATGCGGGCTTGAACTGGAGCAATAGCGAAGCTCACTATACAAAGGGAGAAGCTGGGGGAAAAAAACCCATCAAAGATTAAAACAACAGAATGAAAAGTATAAACAGTTGCTAACACTTTTCATTTTTTAACACTCGGTTTCCCTTCAGATATGACTTTGATCTCCTGAGCTGTTGACCAGAGGGTAAAAAGCAGAGCTAGCATGGGTAGCCCACAGACCTATTCTTCCACATATTTTTGACACTGCTCCCTGGTCACTGCCTGGTCACAGTGGGGATGTTTTTTTAAGAGTGACAGGAAACCCTGGTGTTTGCTAGCTCAAACATGTTAGCCCTACCCAAAAAATTGGCTGAATTTGTTGGTTAGGTTTGTCACACATGGCTGTCTGCTTCTTGTGGCATGACTGTTATATTTCTTACATTTCTTCGTACATTTTTAAAAATTCATGTGGATAAGTTAATACAGCTGAAAACCATATTGTCAGAAGGGCTCTTTAACTGAGCACAATCATAAAAAAACATGTAATTTAAACAAAATACAAACCCTACAACAATAGGCGAACTCTACGGAGCAGCCAGTGACATAAATGAGAGCATATGTCCATTCTAGTGGAATCTGCCAGCAGACCGGGTGCCAGCTGTTTGGCTCTGGAATAATCTAGGTTAAGATGTTTAGTCCCATTTTCTCCTCTAAGCCCTGATCTGAAGAGGCCCTTGACAGCTCTTTTCTTTTTCTTCTTCTGTCAAACTCCTTTCGGCACCACATTTCTACTCACAAGTATTAGCATTTAAGTTAAACTGCCACGAAAGTTTAACAACTTGAGGATCTCTTGAGGACTCTGAAGGTTACCATCAAAATAAAATGCATTTAGCCTTTTTTTTTAAAACATGTTTACTCTCGCCATTTAGAGATGATATAATAACCAAAATATCTTGTGTAATAAATACAAATAAACACACACAAAGATAAATCCAATCAATAGCTCTTTAGACGTGCTGTTAAAGTCTGAAATTTAAACCTATATCACATATTAATGCTCCTGATAGCTTCAGTCTAATGTAACGTGATAGTAAGAGTATGGTACAGTCATAGTAAAAAGAAAGCAGTTAATAATATATCTACTAATACTAATATATCAATATATATTAGTATATTTAAGGTCCATTATTCTGCAGTAAGAAAGATTATTCACAAGTACAATGTTCAAGAAAGTTCCCAATTTTCCAACGAGTGGATGCCCCAGCATATTTAGACTTCTGAACTTCTGACTTCTGGACAGACAAGACCAAAGTAGACAAGTTTGGCCCTAATCCACAGCACCAGCAAAGCAGTACAAAAAACCTAATAGCGAGTGCTGGAAAGGTGATGGTTTCTTTTGCAGCCACAGGACCTGGGCATCTCGCAGTTGACCATGAACGCCCCTGAATTACCAAAGTATTCTAGAGTCAAACGTGAGGCCATCTGTCCAGCAGCTAAGTCTTGGCCAAAACTGGGTCATGCAACAGGACAATGATCCCAAGCATAGCGGCAAATCTACAACAAAATGGCTGAAAAAAGAAAAGAATCAAAGATTTGGAATGACCCAATAAAGCTCCAGATTATGACAGGACCTTAAGAGAGCTGTGCATGAATGAGTGCCCATAAACCTCAGTGAACTGAAGCAACATTGTAAAGAAGAGTGGGCCAAAATTCCACCACACTGATGAGCGACTGATATAGTCACACAGAAAGTCATTACTTCAAATTCCTTCATGTTATAGCTGGTAAAAGTGGGGTGTACTTAATTTTTCAAACATTGCTTTTGTATTTTGGCCTAATTTTTGTTAAATAAGTAATGACATGGTGTAATATGTCACCTGAGGCTGTATTCGCCTAATATTAAGACCTTTGAGGACCCCATTGTTTTTCTTAGGTTTTTTGACTTGGAACAACAGGCATGTCACCTTTCACTCTAAACATGGGGCTAGGTGTGTGTGGGTGCATGTGTGCTGCAAGATGCTTCAGCATGTGGGAGAGCTGACCCTGCCCCTTGCAAAAAGGAACTGAGAGATTTTTTTCTTCTGCACTGGAAATACCAAAAATGCATCCCAGAAAAAGGCCTATTGCAAAGTAGAATACCATTAGATGGTATTATTGTATGCATATGTTGATATTTCAGGTAATATTTGTGAGAGCTGAAGAGAAAAGAAGGCACGTACCGTTAGTGTCACTGGTCAGATTTGTGCAGTCATATGCTTATATTTCAGAAGAAGACCAAGTAAGATTTCCATCGCTACTTTTACAGAATAGTCACTGGGAGTGCTCATTCAGGTATGAAGCTGACAGGTTCAGATGCAGTAATACTAACAGAAAAGAGTGCATGTCAGCGCATGTGACAGGGTGCCTGTCGCAGAGCAGCCAAACAATCGGTGTGTTCTGCTATTACCATTTTATTTCAGAGTTGTGTTCCTCACAGACAATGCACTGCTTCCTTGTGTTTCAGGAATGCTAATGGGGTTTTGCTGCAGGGATTTAAGTTAAGAGCAGTTATGTCTGGCTTCAAAGGAACACAAATGAATGCTGGAGCCAGAGTAAGGAGTACTTTAAAAGTAAGGAGAAAATCTGTTCCGATATCAACTTTAATCCAGTAAAAAGAGACTTAAACCTGGGTGATGTCATGCCTCTTATTTGTTCGCTACAAGGTTAACAAAACAAGGACTGCTATGTTATTAACATGCCGAACGCCAGTAAGACTGAATTCAAAGATAACAAACTCACTTTACAGAGACACACTTTATATGTATGAATGCACTGCTGCAAACATGCATACCTATTGTGCTGAATCTTGCTGTAGGTTTCAGGATTGGTGGTGGTAGGGGGTGGAGTAGTGACTGTATAGCCATAGGGCACTAAGAAACGCTTTCTATGGCCATTTCCACTGTGGTATAAAGAGCAGCACCATCTGTGAGTAGCTCTCTAATGAGCAGTTTAATAGGCTTGGAACCATGTGGCTTTCTCTAGATGCCTCAACGCGCGTGCGTGTGTGTGTGTGTGTGTGTGTGTGTGTGTGTGTGTGTGTGTGTGTGTGTGTGTGTGTGTCACATACTCGCACATGTGCAGATGTTGAC
>VUQG01004853.1:3216-44923 GCA_015106755.1 Etia nguti
GAGAAAAACACCCACACTCTCTCTTCAAGGACATGAAAAGAAGGATTTTCAAACATATGTAATTTTCTCAGTACCACGTCTCTACTAGAGTGAAATGACTCGAGTAGATGTCTTTACATTCTGAAGTGCCGGCAATGTAAAAGGCTCTAAATCCACAAGTAAATGTGACAACTCAGCACTGCCTTCAGGAGCAGGAATAAAAAAAAAGACTATAAAATTAAACTGGAAACACTGCAGTGGAACCCCTCAGTGGCACACAGACATGCAGTGTGTAGACCTTGTTTAGGGATTTCAATTCAATTAGACCAGCGGACTTCTGAGACCAGTTTAGCCATTTATTCTTTCTTCTTTGAGGTTTTTTTTCAGTGTTTCCACACTGGCTGCTCTCTTTGTAATGCCAGATATTTATCATATGTAGTGGTTCTTAAACTTTTCCTGCATGTGCCACTTCAGAAGTTAAAAAAAGTTCACACCCAACACACTACAATTTTTGGCAATCAGTAAATATAATCATGGATCCAAGCTAAATGTAAAGTGAAACACAGATCAGCACTGTAGTATCAGATCCCTGGTTTGAAAAGATCCTCATGGGGTTGCATCAGGAAGGGAATTCTAGTGTAAAAATCTGCCAAATTAAACATGTGGGGGTTCCTGCTGGGGTGATGAGGAAGGGAACAGCCAAAAGAAGCTTCTACTATAGTATCAGCAAGAAGGGGTAAAAAAAAAAAATCAATCTCATTTTAAATATAAAAATATGGTGATGACAAAGAAAACTCAAATACATCAGGAAAGCATGCAAGCTAAAATGATCATTATCAACTCTTAATTTAATTATCTGCCCCTGATGTAATATTTTTTTGATTGGGCAAATGATGCATGGAATGATCAACATTTATTGGATTCCTGTTTATGAACGCAGCCCCGAACGTCTAAATTGTCTTTTTTTCCCCCTGCTTGAGCATAATCCATATTCATAAAAATGTAAGAAAAGTGAAACTGAATTAAAAACTTTTATGAAAATTCACCTATGGAATTTATGGAAATACATGCAACCAATATGCTGAAGAGATGAGTGAAGAGAGGGGGAAAGAATATTTAGTATTTCAGTTTTTAGTATTTTTCCCTGCCTCGTGGTGCATGTTCCACCTTTTTCTTTTGATGTTATTAAGACACTGTGTGAAAATTATGTAAATGCACTCATTGCATTTATGTAGATTTATTAAAATGAGAAAAGTCTGTTTAAGTCAAACCAAAATGATATGTGGTTTCAGCCATGTCTTAATGGTTTCACAGAGAGATATCGTACATAAACCAGTGAACACAAAGTAAAAACATCTACCTCACAGCTGAGCTGCAAGAATCAACATAATAAGCATGAAGAGACATCTCAGATGGGACCAATGAGCAGATATCCATTGTGAATGTAAACAGATATTTTTTTTAGCCCTTGGTGAATCGGAGGACTTTCAAGTTCTGGGTTGTTGGGTCGATGTGTTGTGTGCTACGGAGTTGATGAGAAAAATCAGTCTGGCATTTACATCAGATTTTAATTTGGTTGTTGGGGAGCACATTAATTCCAGGTTGTGAGCTGCAGATGAGTTTTTCAGGTGTGGCATTTAGAGAGGAGCTCCACAGGGTGGGAGTCTTGCCAGACGTCAGACGTCTGAATACATTAAATGCTTAAAGACGCTAAAATTCATCAGAGACCAACAAGATAGGTACGTCATGTAAACCTCTGAAGCTAATAAAAAAATATTAATGTGCCTGAGTAATATTCGGTGTGTTGCATGCAGTGTTGAGAACAAGTAATAAACTCTCATTTAGTCAATTAAAAACACATTACGAAACACGGAGCATCACAGCAGCAACCACTAAGCCATTGATCCGTGACAGTCTTAGGCCTGCTACTACTCTCCTTTAGCGCTGATTCACAGCACGAACTACACTTCAGCTGAATGACTGCTCACCGTGGAAAGTAAGTCTACTCCGAGGAGAACATATTATAAGAGGATTGATATCACTCTCATGTCTGAATGTTTAATAGAGGATATAAATATGGGACAGATAACTCAAGCAAAAAGACTGTCAATACACTAAGCTTCGTCATCAGGCAGCCTGGGATGGACTCCAGGGTGTGTTGGCTTTCATGCTTTGGTTTTTGCACAAATGAAACAGATGACACACAAACTGGTATGTTTTCATTTGATATTTTGACTGGTTTCTTTAAATCAAAACAAGCTGGTCGCTTATATGTTGATAATTTGTATTTGGTCTGTTTATAGACCTCGCCACCCTTCATAGATAGAAAGTCAGGAAGATCAGCACAGAAAGAGAAGGGAGCAGGAGATTGATGGATTGGTGCAGCGTCTGCAGTGATGCGGACGGTGTGCCAGCCTGCTGTGGTGAAGAGGAAGCTGAGATTGAAAGAGGAGCTGTCGATTTACTGGTCAGTCTACGTTCCCACTGTCATGTATGGCCATGAGCTATGAATAGTGACTGAAAGAATGAGATTCCAGATACAAGGAGAGGAAATGAGCTTCAAAGGGTACTCTGGCTCTTCCTTAGAGATACGGTAAGGTCATTTGGGTGGGTGCTACTTCTCCACTTTGCAGGGAGCCCTTTGAGGTGGTTCATGCATCTAACTGCTAGGCCTCCTGAATGCCTCTTATATGAGGTGTTGGGACACACCCAACTGGAAGGAAACCCCAAGGCACACCCAAGAAAGGCTGGAAGGATTGCAGTATGTTTTTTCGGCTGGCTTGGGAACACCCCAGTGTCTTCAAAAGATATGGAGGAGATGGCTGGAGAAAGAGGCCTGGGAATCTCTGCTTAGACTATGGCCCCTGCATCCCGGATTAGCAGCAGAAAATTGATGGATCGATGAGATTTGCCATATCAATGCAAAGATGGGTATCAGCCAAGGTATTAGCTAAGCAGCTTCTTCTGTTGAGATTGGCTTTTATCAGCTGATACACAGGAACTGCAGGCTAAGCTTAACTTTGTCATAACAAGAGTGAAATCTAGAAAAAGTCTCAGAAAAACGCTGTCTAACCAGATACTAACGGCATTACCTTGGCCTCCATGACTACTATGAAGAGTCATTTTTGGCCAGAATATGTTCTTTAATATGTATACTAAACAAACAGCTCGGACCAACAAAACTAGACACAGTGGTGCTGAAAAACTAGGTCATGTCTTTGTTATGAGGCTGGACTACTGTTATTCCTTTTTATCAGATTTTTCTAAAAGCTCAATGAAAATCCTTCAATTCAGGATTCAAAGAGTAAATGCTTGGCAACAGTGTGAAGGAAAAACTCTCTTTTAACAGGAAGAAACCTCTGACAGATCCACGCTAATGGAGGGGCAACCATCTGCTGTGACTGGTTGGGGGTGAGGGGAGGGACATAGAACAAAATACACACCGTAAAAGAGAGTCTGACTTCAATAATAACTACTAATTAAATGCAAAGTGGTGTATAACATATAGAGAGGTAAAAGAGGTGAGTGAAGAAGACACACTCGGTGCATCACTGGAAGCCCCCAGCAGCCTAGGCCTATTGCAGCGTCCCAGGTTTCTGGGACACCTGATCCAGTCCTAACTGTAAGCTTTATCAAAAAGGAAAGTTTTAAGCCTAATCTGGTTGGGGCTGGTTCTGTTTTTCCCTTTTGTTTTTCTCTGTGCTTCAAGTTGTAACCTTGTTTTCCTGTGATATTTCAGTCATCTGGCTCTCTCTGGACCCACACAACCATATTTGGCTTCAGAGAAGAACTGCACTTTGCAAACCTTAAGCTTCCCGCATTAACTCACCTGGCTTCCCAGCTCACCTGCCTGCTTGCTCCCTGTCGCCATCTCATCTCCCCATTTGTTCCTGTTGTTTCATTTAGTCACAGCCACTTCTTTATTTCTAACGCTGGTTTTCACCCTCTTTCAGATCACCCTGCTAAATCTGTATGAGTAGCGATTCATTATTTTAAGTTTTTGTTTCACTCTACATAAAATACTTTCACTGTTGTCATTTTTTGTGAGTCTGCTCCTCGGGTCCACCTTTTGGCTCGTTCTGATGATATTATGCCAACAGAGTAGACTGCAGGTTTCTAGATTTTCTAAAAGTAGAATGCCTAGTAGAGCCTTGATCCTCTCCTGTGGAATGACTTCCCAGTTTGGATTCCAGAGACGATTCGGTCAAAGAGGACATCACTAGAGAAGGACAGCCAATCAGAAAAAAACGTCGGCTTACAGTGAAGATAGCTTGAAGGGGAAAAGGGCTAAAATTTCTTGTTTCTGACAGTATCCGAACTGAAGGGCTGCAAATTCCAAGTACTTTACTATATTGCAAGAATAAAAATAGCTGGAATCTGGAAATGAGTAAAAAAGGGCCCTTTAATATTTCATGCAGTATCAGAAAGTCATCTTTTTCAACACCATCATATAATTTTGGGACTCTGTCAGGAGTTACCTTGCCACGCTGCTATTGGCAGAGCTCTCTGCGATCTGTGAGCTGGCGATCCACTTGGTCTCACCCACCACCGTCCTGGTGTGCGGCAGGCGGCCTACGTCTTTCACTGTCATCATCAGATGGCGTGATGACTTCAGGACTCTGACGGCCTCATCGTGCGGGATGCTCAGGAAACTGCGGCCATTCACCTCCAAGATCTGGTCACCAACCTGAGTGGGGGGAGGGGAAGAGACAGGAGTGGCGGAGGGGACTGAGCAAGGCGTTGAGGGTGGAGCAGGCAGAGACTGCCACATGCACAGGTTGACAGGTCAAAGGTCAAAGAAAGGTAACACAGTGGATGGAGGTGTATATGAAGTATAAGGTATGTAATGGATGAGAATTAGAAAATTAGGTTACAGGTTTCTTGTTAAAAGTTTGGGCTCTTTCAGATTGGGCGGCGAACAGAAATAATTACACAAAGATTAAAGAACTCTCTGCTCACTGACAGGTTGAGGACCAGAACTGTTCAATATGTAATTGAAAAAGTTTTTATATGTAATTTCACTTTCTATCAAAGAGCTGAACCTGTAGGCAGCGGCAGAAGGAGAATAATGATGTCCATACTAAACACCACCTTGGATCGTACCTTCTGTCTCCTGTAATGAGCTGATATATTGTAGCTTTAACCCTCTGAGGTGTGTTTTATTTCAGGGCTGGGTAAAGATGAACCTCCAGGACTGCCTCAAACAGCATCTCTTTATTTCTACAGTTATGGCATTTACATATTTACATATGTATGTACAGATGAAAACTTGCTCCCAAGGTTGGGCTACTGAATATGGGCAATGAATACTATCTTAAAAATATACCGTTTAAATACCGCTACATGAATGCCAAAGAGTGGCCTATTTCAACCTGTTATATTATCCTTGGGCAACAGATTCAAAGTAAGGTTGGCGATTTGAAAAAGACATCTTGCCTTGGTGTCAATTTTTCTATGTTTCTGTTTTCGTTTTTCTAATTTAGTGTAGTTGCTGTATAGTACCACAAGACAGTTCCTCTATCCTTTTTGCAATGGTTTGCTAGACTTGAGGACAAGCATAGACCCTGATGATTAGATGTATTGCCATGAAGACCTGGAAGCATATGGTTGCTGTGAAGTACTGCAAAACAACGGGTCAATGGGGAAGTCTCAGTTCCTGTGTCTAACAAACTGCTGAATTAGCTTATGTAGCTTATTTTAGGCCTCAGTCACACAGGCCTACAGACTGGTATGCAACCTTCTGACAACCTCTGATCCTTAGTCAAAAATGTATGTTCCTAAGCAGTTGGTGGGTGATTTGTGGAAGTTGCTGGCAGATGCTGGGTGAAATTGTCTGCAAAGAGGGTGCTGGCACCAACAACTGCCTTGTGATTGCTTTTCTTGTTAGCAGTTTGCCTTGATTGCCCACAGTGTGCACTGAAGACAATGATTTTACTGACTGGAATGTGCAAGGTTCAATATGTAATTCTTTACTTGATATTTCACAACTGCTTAGTTGCTGAGTGTTTTTTGACCACTACAGTTCCAACCAGTTTCACCGAGCAGCAACAGCAAGTGACCTCCAGCAACCATCTGCCAGCTGGCTGAGAATATACATTTCTTCCTAATGACTGGCGATTACCATGGAGTCACTGGCCAGTCTTTAGGCCTGCATGAATGAGGCTTAGCAATCATTTTCACAGTGACTGCCAGCAACCTCCAGCAACCAGTTGCAACCGGTCAGCAAATACTCATTTTTCCTTAGGGACTGGTGGTTGCCAGGCAGTCAGCAACCAGTCTCTAGGCCTGTGTAACTAGGACCTACAGCACGATAGCCATGTGTTGCTAGATATTCATGACCATGCATTACATGTTGTGCACAATGATTATTTAATAGAATGTTACAGTACCCCATTTGTTCACTTAAAAGCAGAAAGCAAGTGCTGATTTCCAGGACCCCAGTATGGAAATGCCAAAAACTGCAGTTCCTTTAAAGGCCACTTAAGGCTGCATCCAAAATAGAGTCAATCCCCACAGACTTCTATGTTAAAATGCTCAGTTAAAAAGCTTGGCATCCATGGATAATTTCCTTGGTCACAATAAGTAGTACACAGTTCACAGGAACTTACTTTTATTTTAAACAAATTAATTAGGAGTTATACTAGTAAGGCTTAAAATTAGTGATTTGGATGCTTTTAATGAAGCTTATGTTTAAGTCAGTAAGCAAGATCTGTAATCACACATCTCTCTGCATCCCAGGCGTTTGGTAGCCAATCTATGCTTTACATCACTTCCATTTTCCCACACTGTCAAGCTCATTGCTGACATCACTAGTCTAGTCCAATCATCTTGCTGTCCACCTTCCTTAGGCCAATCAGCTTCCACTCTGCGTATTTTAAATCTCACTGCTTATCTGTCATTCTCCCTTGCAGACTCAGGCCTCATCCAAGCCGCCATCTTCATCTCCACTACCAACGTTTAGACTCTGGGGGGGTCCAGCCTTAATATCTATTACTGCTGGGATTCCGTTGTGGTGTGATGGGCCATCGGAATCTAATTGCCAAATAGCTTTATTGAATTATGTACATAAATAAATCATGTTCAGTACTTACTAATGATCTCTGGTTATTGATCTGACAGTTATGCTGATTCACAGCAGCAGATCACAGCCTGATGGGCATTAAACTGCTACTAAACTGGATCCCTCCACCACTTTTGTGTTGTTGGCTACTTTTGTAGTATTTTTAATGGAAATACAAAACAAATAAAACTAATGGGGGACATCACTGTGGCTACATCAATCCTTTTACTACAGTTTATGGCTTCAAGACATTCTTTATTTTTATCTGCTACATTAAGATTCCTTGACTCGCCAACTTTGTCTGGATTGAGACAAAAAATAATTCCATATTTTTTGCAACCATTAACTGTGTGTGTGATTGGTGAACTAAATGACCGTCTATTAATATACTGAGAATCAGCCAAACTGAAAGTGGGTGCTTGGAAACTCACCCAACATCTGTAGAAAATAGCAGGTCAGGAAATTAAATAATACTTTGTCTCCTAAATGTACAGGAACAAATTAATTCTGATGGTTTGGTCATCCCTGTGCCTTATACTGACTCTATTAAATATAACTGTCATCACAAGTATGTCGTAAATTAGTCACAGCGGATGGGCACACCACTCCCCCCTGACACTGACACTTGTCTTGTTAATTACTTTTTTCTGGCATTTAGACTTTGCGTAGTGTTTAGCACTTTTAAAGTCTCCAAATGTCACATTCTACCTTTTTTTCCATTCAGATTTTATTGTGGTCAGCCAACCAATCCTCACAATCCTTTTAATATTCTGCTGGAGCAGCGACCAATGCAGACCGCAGACAAAAAACATTCAGAATCTACAATGTTTCAGTTTCTTGCGTATTTTCCAACAACCTGAGTTCACCCAACTGCATATCTGCAATACTAATGCACAGTAACACCTCTACAGCTCCATGTCTAAGCACAAAAAAAGCTCTGCCTCTGTAAGCTTCTGTAGTGCCATGTTTAATCATTTTTAGTGAGGTCATTTAAATTTGCTAATAGAAATGACAGACGTAGGTATGCAAAAGCAATCAATCAAGAAAGCTAAAAAGCACCACTGCAGTAAGAGCACACACTGATGCCACTGCAAACACTTTTTATTTGAGCTGTCAGACTGAGCTGAAGCCTCAGGGACACAAGACAGATTTTAACACAGATTACAAGCTGTTTGTTCCAGCTGTTTGCTTTACAAAAAGCCACTAAAAGGAATATAGCTGGAGTTCTTAAAGTGTTTGAGAACAGTGCAGCTCAGTTTACTCTGAACTCAGCCCGATTCATCTTTGTTTTACTTGGAGTTCACACGGCTTAACCACACATGTCTGTAGAAGACATTTAAAAAAGAGCAAAGACATAAAACTCTTGTCACCGTTCTGACTTTAGTGTGCCTGTGCAAAAATATAAGAATATTGTTGTCTCCAGAAAAAAGTGGTCTCCATACTCTGTTGTGTTCAAGTTAACTTTCTGACAAACCAAACACAGGTTTTTAGAAAAGTTTGAAAATGTATTAAAAGTTAAAAACTTAAATTTAATTTTTACTTTTTTCTTGTTAATTTGGCTTTGATGAGTCTATCTGCAAATAGATGTCTGAGAGCAGGCATTAATGTGTGCATAATTCCATACTTAAACAGTTTTGAGTGCATAAGTGCCTCACACTATCAAGTACAATGTGGTTCTTACAAGACAGCCAGAGTGACTGTAGTGTTAGCTTAAATATACAAGTCAGCTTCCCTGTAAGATAAACTAAATGAGATTTGCTTATTTTATTTTATCCTTTAAAAAATTATAGTCCTATCAATGTATTTATCTGTAGGCTTGAAAAAAAATGGCATAATAATTTTAGCCGTTAGCTCCATTCACTCATTTTCATTGAGGACCATCTCACAAGTGCCCTTTGCTTTGCCCTGGCTAATAAGCAACCGATTTCTGTGTGAAAAAGCTCTCACGGATCACCCATCAAAAGTTTTTTAGGCGACGCCAGCACCAGCTATTTAATTTGACTTTTAAATGTGCCAAAACTTTGTTGTTGCTCAGTACCATTGTGTTCAATTTTCCCCTATTGCGTACAATGAAATGATCTTCAGTGAACATATCTAAGAAAATCTGAGAATTTATGGAAGAAATATCAAAAAAAGGTTATTGAACAAAACATGCTCTGGAGCGAACACATCCTCAGAAAGATTACCTTTCAGATAAAGAATACAGACAAGACAACACTGGAGTGTTCTCATGATAAGTCTGTAAATGTCCTTAAAAGGCTTGGTCAAAGTGTGGATGTAACTGCCAGCAAAAAAAGGTTTGCAGACATTTACCATCCAATTTAAGAGGATCAGCCAGGAAGAAGAACAGAAAGCTGCTTAAATATGGGTGCATATAGATTTTGGACTCTTGTCTAAGATTCAAAGCTTACAAAAGATGCTTCTACAAAGTATCTAAAAAAAAGCTCTAAATATTTTTGATCAAAGTTCTGATGCATGCAAGTTCGCACCCAGGATGTTAAAAGATGTGAATGACATATCACATTGGGGCATAATAAAATAAAAATCATCATGACTCAGTTTGTGGTTTTGTGCATGTTAAATCACTGCGAGACTGTCACGGCTTATTTGGAGTCTTAGAGAGAACACGTTCATTATCACCTGAGCTTTTAGGGAATAAAACAAAACTGTTCATTTCTGTGGTGAGGGCAGGGTTATACACCTCAGGGCCTCAAACAAAGCTTATAATTTTGTATAAATGCAACTTTTGCAGAGGAACTAGCAGGTACAGTAACATCAAACTAACCTAAAAATAAGCTTTGTACTTTTTTTCCTCTGGCTTTCTAGTGCATTTAAGAAAATGAATAAAAAATAAATTAAAAGATATATTCTTGGGAAGTATTATGGTCTCACTGTGCTAAAGTGATGTATTTCAGTGCAGTGTATGAAAATAGCATCGGAGGCTAGTCTCCATAGAGCTTAATTGAGCTCATTGAACTGGGAAGTAAAGTAGGGGAGTTTGTGAGGCGTACTTTATAAAAGTGAGCCAGCTTGCACAGAAGAAGCTGTACACACTATTTGTCTCTCAAATCTCTGGAAAGTTCTGACTAAAATCATCACCACTTTCTGCTGCATCTCCATTTAGCCCACTAACATGACGACTGCTGCAGCAACAAAATCTCCAGTAATGAGAAGGTGGGTCAATAGCTACTAATTTTTCTCAATGGGAATTTTGTATTAATAAACTAGAGTAAAAGTAAGAAAACACCGATAGTGTGGCTAACAGTATTAGCACTATTAACCATCTTTATTTAAATATCTACATGCCTGTACTGAATATGGTTTTGAGTAGTTGTATATCATTTAATGCTCAAGCAGAATTCATGGCATTGTATTTGTATCTGTTTGTGTAGGTATTTGCCTATGCAGAGTGAATTATCCTGGTATTATGCACCCAATGCAGACAATCCTGTATTCAGTCCACCAAAAAACCAACACTGTATAGCCTGACGACGATAAGGCTATGTATAGGTAGGATGCTGACTTACTGAAAAGTTGACTTAAACAGGAAAGTGAGCATGTTCACCACAAAAGGGGAGAAGTGCTAAACTAACCCCCCCAATGAAAATCAAAAAAGAGCCCATGAAGCACAAAGAGTGACTGCTGTGGACAGTTTTCATCTTTTTTAACATTTGGTTCATTTCTGCCAATGGACCTGCAACATTACATCTCATCAGTGTTTTTGTGTGTTTGATGGATCATTGGTGGCACATTCATGATTGTACAACTGCAAAAGTGGAGCATAAAGTAACTGAGCCTAAGTGACATAAAAGTTTTCAATGTATGTCTCCTAGCCAGGGGGGACATAATTCAATTCAATTCAATTTTATTTATATTGCGCCAAATCACAACAACAGTCGCCTCAAGGCGCTTTATATTGTGTAGTAGATCGTACAATAATAGATACAGAGGAAACCCAACAATCATATGACCCAACCAATGGAAGGAACAGAGACATAGAGGACTTGTGGTCAAAGGAATTGGATTTTCCCCTCCTTCAGTATTACGTTTAGAAGGAAATTGTGTGATATGCCAGGCTCTGTGTAGGACCAACATGACAGTCTATTTTAACAACCTACATACGACTGTTCATTTTCTGGATCAAAATGAAGAGGCCGTGGACGGAAGTGTACTTTTGGCCTCTTCAAATAAAAAGTCCTCCTAAAGAAGAAGCACTAAAACTGTATCCTTGTTATTGCTCAGCTGGTTGCAAATATACATCTGGTTTATGCCTCTGTGTTAAAAAATGTCCTTCGGCTACCTTTTTACTAACTTCAATAAACTCTTCTCAATGAGACTGTGGGGTTAATCACTGAGTGCATGTCTTACTGAACACAACATCATGGAAATTAGGAGTGAAAAGGGAGGATAAGCACACAGTACTGCTACTCACTTGATATGCTGGGTTTTGAAATATCAATATGACGACAGTGAAAGGACTGTTGTGGTTACACTTTGACCACATCCATGTTTTATATAGAGTTTATGCTAGTAACAGGTGGTTGCTTAACCAATCAGTGAACTAGTGTTATGATTAAATTAGTACTTAATTAGAAGCCTGTTCAACTGCTCATCAATACCAGTATCTAATCAACCAATCACATGGCAGCTACTCAATGCATTTAGGCATGTAAACATGGTCAAGGTGATTTGCTGAAGCAAAGTGAGCATCAGATGGGGAAGAAAGGTGATTTGAAAGACTTTGTATGCAGAATGGTCATTGGTGCCAGACAGGCTGATCTGAGTATTTCAAAAACTGCTGATCTACTGGAATTTTCCCACATAACCACTCTAGGGTTTACAGAGAATGGTCTGAAAACTAGAAAATATCCAGTGAGCAGCAGCTCTCTGAGCAAAAATGCATTATTGATGTCAGAGGTCAGAGGAGAATGGCAACACTGCTTCAAGCTGAAACAGTACCTACATACATATATACATGCTATACAGTAACTCAAACAACCAGTCGTAACAACCAAGGTATGCAGAAGAGCATCTCTGAATGCCCAACATATCTCACCATGAAGAAGACTGAGGCTACAATTAACACGGGCTCACCAAAATTAGTCAACAGAAGATTTCGAAAAATTGTTGCCTGATGAGTCTGATTTCTGCTGTGTCATTCTGGTAGGGTCAGAATTTGTCATAAACAGTATGAAAGCATGGACACACTCTGCCTTGTATCAGCGGTTCAGCCTACTGCTGGTGGTGTAATGATGTGGGGAATATCTCCGTGGCACACTTTGTTCCCCTTAGTACCCACTGAGCATCTTCTAAACACCATAGCTTACAGTACCCGAATATTGTCGCTGACCATATCTGTCCCATTATGACAACATCATAAAAATATTCTGATGGCTGCTTCCATCAGGATAGCACACAATGTCACAAAGCTCAAATCATCTAAAACTGGTTTCTTGAACAGTAAGTTCACTGTATTCAAATGGCTTCCACATTCACTAGATCAGTCCAATACAGCACCTTTTATATGTCCTGGAGTGGGAGATGTGGACCATGGATGTGCAACTGACAAATCTGTAGCATCTCCAAATCTCTGAGGAATGTTTCCAGCTCCTTGTTGAATCTATGCCATGAAGAATTAAAGAAATTTAAAAGACAAAAGGAATTCTAACTTGGGACTAGAAAGATGTACATAGAAAAGCTAGGTAAAACTAGATGAGTGTAGTATTTCTGGTGCCAGATGGCTGTGGGAGCAAAATTTGTTCAAATTGTTTTTTTCAGCTAATCTCTCAAGTACCACCATGTACTGTATACCAGGGGAAATGTGCATACAGAAGGTGTGAAAATATGAAAAAATAAGGACCTCTCAACACTGTATGTAACTGATGAATTAGTTTGTTAGGGCCCTGCTGTGTGTCAGCAGCTGTAAATAAAGTCACATTATTTACACCTGTTTGGTGAATTAATACAACTTTGATTATGACTCTAATTACACACTGATGAAGTTTTATGACCCTTCACTCAAAACCACATCATTAATTACAGAAAAATAAATTAGAGAATGCCAATATACATCATTAAATTTCCTATAACTCTCTCTCTGTTCTTCTAATGTCTCAGGACAGACCGATCAATATTTCAGAAAAAAGAATACCCTCAGGTTATTTTTGACTTTATCTTTGATAATTTTACAAACAGGCATGTTCTCTGTGCCTACACCCTCTGCAGCAGTTATCAGCACGCATGCACAAAGACCGCTTTATGTGGTTAAATTTAAGCCACTTGTTGCTGCCGTCATTAAATTGTAGCTGACGTGTATCACTTCCTCTCCCTCTCTCTCCTCATTATTTTGCTCCTCCATCCTCCCCTCCTCTCGCTCATTATGCTTCTATTTGAGAGTAGATGGGCCCTGTCCTGAGTTACAAGCACTTAATTTTTTGTGATCGACCTCTTGCGTCACATCAGAGGAGTCAGTGCGACGTCGCATTCTAGACAATTAAGCAACAACCGCTAGCAGTGGTGTTTGCAATTCTATTTCTAATCATTGCTGCTGTTTTAATAACATCAAAAACACAGCCTTCGCATAAAGGGGCAAAAACAAATCAGGTGGTTACGTGTAGTTCAACTGACTGCAGCAAAACGCAGCACACAGCTTTAGTGAAACATTGCCAATTATAAACTCTATATGTTTAAAATGGTTTTCCCTGCAAGCGAACAAACAGCTGGACAGGGTCACGCACAAGGTGAAATGTTTCTCTGCTATTTTTGTGCCTGGATGGACTGTTAAAGGGAATGTAGGTAAAAAACCTGTCAGTACTACAGTGGCATTTCGGCGTAAATTATTTTAACAGCTTTTCACAGCTTGTCCAAGAAATGTGTGTAATAAAGAGTGATATATGCAGAAATCATTAAAATGCTGTGTGAACGATGGGATGTTTCTTAACAAAGGAGAAGTCTCCGGTGTGCAATGAAAGTCTAGTAGTAGCTTGATTGTCCATTTTAGTGACCTTCAGTTTAGTAGAAAGAGTACTAAAACAATTAAAATAATACTGCAATATTAACAATAAACTTTCTATATATATATATAGTACTGTGTAAAAGTTTTTTAGCCACCCTTCATTTTTTTTTACATTTTGGAAATAGGGAAATAACTGCTATAACTCACTGAAAAAACACCAATGGAAATCGAGTTCATAAGGGTGCCTTTTGTTCTGTTCTCTGATGATCCCACAGTGCTTCAATAATGTTGAGATCCAGGTTCTGGTGAGGCTAGTCCATGACTGTTAGTGGTTCATTGTATGTTTTTCTATTCAGGTGCGCTTTACTGCATTGACAGTGTGTTTGAGATCATTGTCATTCTAAAAAATTAAGACGTTGTTAATCTGACATTTTCCAGACAGTATTCCATGGTGGATCAAAGCTTGATGGTACTTCATAATTCCATCGGTTTTGACAACATCCCCAACATCACTGACTGAAATGAAGCCCGAAACCATGACAGAGCCTCTACTATGTTTTACAAATGACAGTAGACACTTACTGTTGCACCTCTCTCCTGACCTCTTCCGTACATATTGATTACAATTTGAACCACTGATATCAAATTTCATCACTCCTGTTGCTGATGATTTTTAGTCCAGTTCTTGAGCGCTTCGGCTAACCTCAGCCTTTTCTTCCTGCTTTCGTTCCTTCAGAATGGTTTCTTGACAGCCATCCTTCCACTGACACCATGATGAGGCTTCAATAAACAGTAGATAGATCAACCAAAGGACCAGATACATCTCTCTTTCCTACTTCTACAGGACATGACTTTCAGATACTGTTCATCTGTAGTAGATTGTTTTTTTGTTTTTTTTAAATCTCCCGCTTGTCCAGTTTCCAGTCTAGTTTGTCAAGTTTGACACAAGGTCACTTCACAGCATGTCAAGATATGCTGAGTTTTCAGCTAGTAGCTCTTTAAGAACCACCTTGTTGGTGCAAAAATACTATTTTATGCCTGTCAAACCGAGTTATCGTTGGCATTTCTTATAGTTCAGCTAAAGAAATGGGAACAAATGATGTCCCTTTGCAACCAGCTGCTAGTAAACAAAGTCCCCAAAGATACAACTTAAAATCGGTTCTTTGTTTAAGTTGTCTGTTATTTGTAGACAAAACACTATTTAAACCCTTGTGTTTGGTGCCTTTTTTTAATGCTCGAGTCATTCATAGGTCAGTGTTTCAGTAAACATGCGCCTTCATTGGGCACATAGATAATAACCAAAAAGAGGACTTTTTAGTTATTATGTTTTAAATGAACGAGTGGATAAATATTGAATGAATACTTAAGGTTAAGGTCAGCATAACAGTGCCAGCGAAGTCTTATTTAATTGGATTATAAAAATCATATTCATCCAGTTTAGCTTGACTGTGGTTTTCCCTCGTCATTCACGCCTTGCCTGCAACAGTTTTATGCCCCATCATGGGGCCTGTTGCCTAGTTTGAGAACCACTGCATTACACCATGTAAAAATAAAACTAATATTTTTAACAGTCATAAAAATCAACATTAATTAAAAAATTAAATTAAAACCACAGTCCAAAGTACAAATAGACAAACATCAAACTGCATCGGGTACATAGATGTGAATAAAGTGTAGAGTGCATATTATCTATACGCAGCCTGATGAAGTTCTAGTACAGAAATGTTGCAAATAAATATATTTTTGCAAGTTAGACAGTCTGCAGGAATCTCTTTGTGATGCTAGTCCTAAAACTATTTTAAAAAGCAGAAAGACGTTTCTTTCCACTGGCTTAAATGTTTCTGTGTCACCGTGCACATGCATTCTATAGTTTATTTTGAGTCGTTGTTGACTACTTTGGGGCTCCACAGGAGAAAATGATCTCACCAGTTTTAATTTACTCTTTAGATGAATACAGGGTTAACTCATCTGATTTTCTGATGATCACAACACTTTTGGAGAATGAAATAAGGTATTGTCACTTGGATGAGCTTGATGCAGGAAGGGCAGTTGTAAGATGCACAAGGATTATTATCACGATGAGTTATTCAAGCAGAGTCCAAGAATAAAAATAAAAATGTAAAGCAAGTTTGATCAAATTTTAGTTTAGTTTTACACTTGTAAAACTAAGAAAACTGAGGAAATTCTTATTCATTTCACATGTTTCACAGTGTTGGATAAATGCCATAATGGGATTCAGTCACTGATTTAATTTACAGGGCAGGATTACAGTGATTAGATTGTTTGTTGAAGCTGTGAAAAGTTTGAATGGAGGGACATGCACTGTCTATTTTGTATTGTTCATTTGTGGCTGCTTTGGGGGCTGTGGAGTATTTTTCACTCTTACCTCAACAACACTGTTAATGTCCCGTCAACAAGAACACAAAACAAAACTGCTTTGTTAACCCTGATTTACCTCTGATGATAAATAAGATTTTTCCCAACATGACGGAGGTACAGGCTAGTTCCTTTGTAGTTTTCACATGCCCAGAGATTGCAGACCTTCATGTGATTTTGGTGGCACTGCTGTGGCACATGTAAAACGTGTCTTCTTACAACTTTTTTTCCTCTTTTTTTGTTTCAAGTGTATTTGTCTTACAGTTGCTAGAGATTCAAAGAGAATTTCAACCCTGCCTTCCGCCATCTTGCCCATCCACATATCAAAAAAAGTTGGAAAAATTTGAACAAGAGATGAATGCTGACCGTAATCACTTGAGCAATTTGCTTCATAATGGCTGTGAACCTGCAGTGTGCCGTATTATTCCAGTGCAGTAATGTGACTGTCACCAGAGAGTGCAACACATTAGTCATGTAGCAGATAAGTTCTGCAATGTAACATGCAACAATTAAACAAGTAAATGTATACTCTAATGCATGACAGAGTGTCTAACAGACCAGCGGTAAAAAGATTAAGCCAGAAAATTACAGGACCACTAACAATTATTCTCCCTCTCCTCCGTGTTGCTTTACAAATAATTCTTAAAAGAGGAGTATAGTCTCCATTTGTAGAAAGATTTAAATGCTAATTAAAGTGCATCATTTGGCAAGTGGTAAGTGATGAATCATATCCTCTGTCTTCCTCTGCTCACACTAATTGCTCCCCCCAAAAAATCTATTCTGGCTCCCTCTCCAGCTCCTTTTCTTTCTGCTTTTCCGAGGTGACTCTGATCACAGAAACGCGGTCTGACGAAAAAGGTATTTTTTTCAAATGTAAGTGTCTTTTTTACTTTTTATATCATGAGCAGGTAAAAAATTTAACAGTTGTGGATGGAGGCAAAAGTTATCATTAGGAGTCACTGGATGAGGACATTTCAAGCAATTGAAGAAGTCATCTGACTCCTCAAACTTTGCAGTAATGCTCAGCAAACATGGACTTTGCTGAGAAAGTGACTGAAAATCAATGCTTTTGATGGCTGCAAGAACGTGGAAAGCTATAAAAAAAAAAGATATAAAAGGGTTTCTGGCATGCAATTTCTGCTGTCCAACCTGTCATTAAGAAATGGCAGTTACGAGAAGGTATGAAGGACAAGAGTTGTAAGACCATTCGCAAAACCCCCAAAATGCTACCATTTTGTCAGATGCAATCTGGGTCTCACTATGACACATGAGGTTAATGGTGCCATAGTGTACTGCCCCATTTTGGGGCAAAGCCTATTTTAGGAGGTTCAGGCAGTGGTAGAAGTTGCTGGCTTATCTGCTTGGAGACTAGCTTGCCATAACCCGGGACATGGCAATGACATCGACCTGAGCTGGCACTGGAGTGGCAGTGCAGCATTTAACTGTGCAGTGTTGGTGTACAAACAAGGTCAACAAGTAACAGTGATCAGAAAGAAACCTTACCCAAAATCTAATTACAAAAGCCCATTTCTGAAGTCTACAAAGAAAGATCTGCAGAAGGCATTTTGGAAAAAAAGTTTTGTACACAGATGAAGTTCAAATTAAAGGTGGTCTGCAGAAAAGAGGGAACAGCATCTGATGAAAAGAATGCCTTACCAGCTGTTGAGACTGGAGATTAAAATACTCAGCTTGGCAGAATAGCAGCCAGTGGTATGATACAGATGGATTTCAGTAAAACCTTTCTAACGACAGGTGGGCTTCTGTAACAGGACAATTATCCAAATTATTCATACTTCAAAATCTGTGATGAATAACTTCAAGTAAAGTCTGGACGAGACAATATTGCAGTACTTGAAGTCATCTGAGAGTGGAGAAAATGACAAAATTAACAATAATAAGACCCCAAAAGCATTTTTCAAGCTGTGGCTTTGTTAATGACAGGTTTCATGTACTGATGTAATTTAGTGCCTAAATGTGTCCAACTGTTTTTCTTTCAGTGTTTCATTTTTAGGGCTATAATTACATTAGCATTAAGGGTAAAAAAGGATTTTGACTTCAAAACTGGGGTGTCATGACTTTGGCATTCATGATAGTTAATACTGTGTGTTCCAGTCTTTAAATACCATCCGCAGCACAGCCTTGTTACATCACAGCAGTTTTTTATAAACCTCAACATGTCCTGGGTGGTACAAATATGGACCTGCTGCAGAGCAGTGACAGAAGACAGAAGAGGCAAGGAGACAGACTATTACACTACCTCTGAAATGTCCTACTAGAGCTGTTCGATCAGGACTATTGTCAAAGACTCATCTGACATTATCAGAGCTCTGTGATGAACAGTCCAGGTCAGACAGCTCAGCTCTGAATGGTGGTGGACAGAAATGGGAGATACAGGGATAAAGTGGCAGCCACAAACCACTGATCCCTAAAGCTACATTAAGAACAGGGAAGCAGCTTTATCAGGTCCTTTGGCACTTCCTTCACTTAAACGCTTCATTTTCTGTAACTCACTCTAAGATATCAGGTCATTCGCTCTCTAAATGGCTGTTGGATCATATTTAAAGATTCTTGCAACTATAGTTCAAAGTCAGACTGTGTCTAAAATTTCTTTTTCAGTTAAAAAGATGGAAGGTAGGCAGCTCGGATTAAGTACTTTCTTCATGTGCATTGCTCAAAATGCTGGCAAAACACTGATTACCATCACTGAAAGCTGCCCCTGTAGACAAAGGCTACTGTCACTCTTGGAGTTTTAGTGGAGGTCTAGTAAATATTTGTAAATAAAACTATAATTTACCATATTTTAACACGAGCCATGCCCCTAGAAGTGAAAACTTAATAATTAAATAATTAAAATGCTACTAAATGCTACTAAGAAGCAGCTACTATATAGCCAAAGACTAAAAACCTAGCACTATAAAAACCTATTGGGCCTGAAAAATTAATCATCAACACAATGGCAAAAAGCTGCAGTTCCTTGAATGGCCACTTGAGGCTGATTACCAAAGAAAGTCAGTTGCCATAGACTCCCACATTAAGAAGTCCAGCAGCACAGCTGAAACAAAATATATTTACAGGTGGGTATAAAATACAGTTTTGCTCTCTATACCTCTTCATATCAACTACCTGGGGTTGAGTTTTTTATAACTTACCCATTAAAATGTATCAAGGCTTAAAGTTTGCATGATTAGGACCGTGTCTGCTTTGAATGACGGGTTAATGCTGACACAGGTTGCTGCTTAGCTTCAGCAAGCTCAACTCAACCAGACTTCTCAATGTTGTTTGTGTTGCTGGAGCCTTTTGAAGCATTTTACTGCAATTATTTTTGCTTTCTGTGCAGTTAATTTTGTGGAAGAGGACCCTCCAGCAAGTCTGTCCTCTAGTTTTGATGAGTAAAATTATAGCTTTGTATTTGTATGTTACTTATCCATAATTAGTACATATCTGTGACTACAGATGTAACTTGCTGACCAAGCCTGCAGGGGTTAGCTTTTAACATAACACTCCACCTTCTTGTCTAAAATCAGTTTACCCTAGAATCCTTTTAAAGCTTCGAATCCCATATTAGCGATTTTGAAATAATAATTTAATGCATTTTATTTTATACAAAGATGTCCCACAATCATGTAACACAATCAGTGACACAGCAGTAAAATTGTAGTCATATCACATCACATCTTACAGGCCGTGCTGGCTCAGAGATGTATCGCAATCACAGCTGTATTCAGGGCGGCTCAATCATATGAGAAGTGGTAGAAACAGTGTGGGCTGCCTGTCTCCAATCTCTTCAGGTCTCCTGGATTTCCTTCTATTTCCTTCAGTCCCTTGGAGGTTAGAAGAATGTCAGAGCATCCAGATACTGACTTCGAATAGATTCAAGTTTATAGATGATTTGTAGCTTCTTTCAACATGCAAGCGGACAGAAAGAGTGTGCCAAAGACATCACATTTATCTCTGTTTGAGACCTTTATTGGAAATGATTAAACTTTAATTAGACCCTTTGGCTTCCTTAACTTTCTTTGTATTGCTCATGATTATATGGGCTGCTTTTAACAAGTCATTTCCTGATTCTTTTATTACTTTAGCAGTCTGACTTTCATTGTACTTTCCCCTAGCCCACAATGTCTTCTTGCCATCGGTTTTTTATGTTTAATTTTCTCCTCTTCTATTTCTTCTTTTCTCCTTTGTCTTTTACTAATCCTCACCTTGTGCATCTGACACATATTCGTTCTTTACACTCAACTTTTTTTTCCCCCCTTCATTTGATCTCATCTCTGTATGCTCTGTCCTCTCTACGCCCAGGCACATGTGCAGCAACTCAACATCAGGAGTGCTTATCCACCATCTGCAGCTCTGCACATTTCTTAACTTGCACCTCGCGTTTTACAAAACTAAATGAAATTCAACTGTGGAGCCAAAGAACCTCCTTAATAAGGCTGTTTATGTAAAACGTGACTTCAGAATATTACTGCCACTGTGAGGAACTAATCTATAATCATAACATCCATCCAAACACCTGAAACACCCTAGAATTCAAATGAACTATCAAACTTCGATATAGGGTCCCCCCCCCCCCTTTTTCTTCTTCTCTTATATATTGAGGTGTTCCTTAGTAATTACCTTTATAATTATCTGGAGTCTCATGGCATGTTGCTGAATGAGCAAAATAGTTTTCAGCAGGTCATATATTGATTATACTTAGGTCAGGACCGCTTAAATCAAACAACTATAGTTGTTTTCATCTGCAGTAAATTATATTTTGCAGCAGAGCTTTGTTCTACAATCTTTCTATGCTTCATCATGCAGCAAAAGGAGGATCAATGGCAACAGACATGATGTTGCTTATGGAAAACAGCATAAAAAGAAGAAGCTGCAGTTGAGGCGGGTTGCAAAGTGGCTCTCAGAGGCAGCATTACCTGTATCCAGGCTAAAGTTATGTATAGTGTTTATTTTGTATAACTTGTACAACCCTTTGGTCAAGTGAGACTGTTTAAAATGTGCTATAGAAATAACCTTTGACATAACTTAAGTTGGCTATATCAGTTGGTGAAATGGCATGCACCACAACTTGTTAAAAAAAGGACTCTGGGAGGAGGGGCTGACCAACCAGCATTGGCATTGGTAAATGTACTGTGTCACATTTGAATAAAACCTTCTAAGATCACAGTGAACACATTTATTTCTCAACAGCTCAGTTCATCCTCATAAGGTAGCGTCTAACGAGAGAAAGAAAGCTGATATTGATTATTTTCTGGTGTGCTGATTTTCAGACATCATCTTCAGGCTACACATTATTCAAACTGAAAACACGTTCTAGAAAGCAGGTAAATTTTATCCCAGTGTAGCCCTTGTTGTGTATTTAAGAAGATCTTAGATGTAAAAACTAATTCATCAAATCTTCTCGCTTTTTAAAACTTCTTAAATGTCAACTCTTTAACTAAAAATAGATTCATGACTAACCTTGTTTTGTAGGATGAAATTTTATACTTCAAACTTAAGACATAATGTTGGCCAAAAATGAAACAATTTTTATAGATTCACTGGACAGGACTGACCTTCGAAGGAAAATTACATTTGGTCTAAAAACTTCATGTAGAAAATAGTTACAGATGTTAAAAATCTTTTTCTTTATAAAATGAAGAAAATATTTTTGTTCACTCCAAATAAAAGTTTAAAATAGGTAATTATGCACTATTTTATGACATGGTTGGATTTTTGGAGTATCCTATTTGTGTTATGCATTTAACATGTTTCCAGAAAGCTGGATAAATTTAATTCAGGCTTGAAACAATAATGTGACATCTGAACACCTGATCCAGGTTTCTGAATATTCTTGGTTTGTATAAGTCATTTTGATTGTAGACACAATTGCACATATGATTAGAACCCTGGGTTAAATGCCATCTACACAGAAATATGAATAACCAGGTTTCATACTGCATGCAAAACACATTTCATTAGTAAATAATTAGTATGATCTAACTTGCTAAATCCTGGCATTTATTACGTGTGCTGATGGTCATTTTGGAAACTACTGCTGTGTTAAGAGGATTTAGGAGCTCACAGAAAGCTCTGATATCGGCTGCGTGGCTGAGGATTGACAGCCAGATTGACAGTTTGAACACCTGCTGTTATAAACTCAGACTGCCTCTGACATTTACAACTTCTGTTTAAGAAATTAAGAAGCAATTTTCTTCCAGACGTGCATTTCTATTGTGTTTGTGGTTAAAGAGTTAGACTTAGTTTATCCCACTATGTAGAGTGCTGTGAAAAAGTATTTGCGCCCTTCCTGATTTCTTTTTCTTGCATATTTGACCTGAGTAAATTCAAAATGCACCTTTTAAATGTTGATTTAATTTACTAAAGGGGAACTATTCAACTTGGGCCTATGTGGAAAAGAAAGTATCACCCCTTGATAACATATATAAATGAACTCAGCTCAATTTCTCATCTCAAAAGCAACACACCATGTGATGATCTAAAGAAACAGTTGAAAAACAAAGTAACTGACATCTATCAGTCTGGAAAATGTTGCAAAAGCTTTGGGACTCCAGTGGGCCACGGTTAGAACAGTGGTGAACCTTTCTGGGAAGAGCACACTGACAATTTATCCAAGAGGGCAAAGGAGGTAAGAATAGGCGTTCGGTAGGTGTTTGTGATTCAATAAGATGGAGGGAACTGGGAAAAAATGCAATCCATGGAGGAGTTCCAAGGCAAAAACACCACATTTGCCAAAAAAACCTCTTGATGATCCCCAAGATAAAAAGTACTCTCTGGACTCATAAGACAAAAGTTTTGGAACATCTGCATCCCCTTACATTGAGGGGTTAAAAAGAGAAATTCCCCTAACCACACAGAAGAGTTTCTTCTTAACCCATCTATATATTTATATACTCTTTTGAAGACTGCTTCTTTTTTAAAACAAGCTGATAAGCAGAGCAGGAAAAACATCTTAATGATGCAACTTTGACAGCAGTGAAGTGCAGCACAGCGAGACGCACTGAGTGAAATCTGAGCATTTAAACCTGATAGGCTGATCATGTGTGAGCATACTAATAACCCTCTCCTCCAGACTCCCATCAGATAATCCCTCCGCAACACAGTGACATATAAACGTGTGGCCAAAAGCTCAGATCGGTGTAAAAGGCAGATCATTTGTTATCAGACCAGCAGGAGCACTTTCTGTTGTGTACCATCACATTTTAACAAAGAACTTCTGTTGATAGGAGGACACGGATCCTTCCCAAAACAAATCCATTACTTGAACTGGAGTCTATGGAGCTTCTTTTGGGTGTTCAAACAAAAACCAGACTTCATCCAAACTTACAGATGTTAGAATAACATACAAAACACTGGTCAGCTTTTTATATCTAAATAGAAAGTAATTCTGTGTTTGCTATTGCATTGTATTACACACAAAAATGGATTTATCTAGTATCCAGACTGCTTAACACAGATGTACTGATGTAATTATAACCAGACTAGCGGCATGGCGCAATGGGGTGCAATATCATTTCATAGATCCACCAAGTTGGTCTAGACTTAAATACCTCAACAAATACTACTTTTAAAAAAATATTAATATTCCACTGAGGAAACTCTTGGATGGCACTTTGATACCTATATTCAAGAAGAAACACTGATTATATGAGTTTTACTGTAGTGACAAGACACTAAAGATGACAATGTTATTAAAATTTGTTATTCCCACCACTCTGAACTGTAGTTTTTGCCTTGTTTTAAGGTATAAAAATGACAAATTAGGCAATGAGCACGGTTAATATTAAACTCACGGTCACTCTTAACATGTCACTGTCACCTACACACTGAGATACAGTTGTGGTCATAGGTTTGCATACACATATCATGGGGATGAATGTCATGGTAATTTGGGGCTTTTAATGATTTATTTGAACTGCTCTTTTTCCAATGTGTAATGATTTACAGCATACATCTTTAACAAATTTTAAAAAACAAGAACTGAATGCACACATTTGAATTTATACTGGCTTTTCTCTAATCCACACAGTCTCAAAAGTATATATACATGTTCAAATATATGTATACACCCCCATTAGTATATGGTTAAATGTCCTTTAGCAAGCTGCATCTCCATCAGATACTTTTAGTAGCCATCGACAAGAAGCTTTCACTATTCTTGGCTGAACTGCTGGAGTTCTTAAATTAGCTGGTTTCCTGCCATGGGCTTGACTTTGAAGGATAATCCACAACAGATTTTTAATTTGATGTCGGGAGTTTGGTAAGGCCATTCCAGAAGCCTAATATTAGCCTGCTTTATCCCTTCCAAAACCAGTTTTGTTTGGCTCATTGTCCTGTTGGAACACCCAACTCTGTCCAAGTTTCAACCGTCTAGCGGTTGATTTGAGGTGAAGTTGAAGAATTTCGATGTAGTTTTCCTCCTTTATTATTCCACCCGTGTTGTGCAATGTACCAGTACCACTGGCAGCAAAACAGCACCAGAGCATGACACGTCCACCACCATGCTTGAAAACTGGTACAATGTTCTTAGGTTTGAAAGCCTCACATTTACTCCACCAAACATACGTCTTGTCATTGTGGTCAAATAGCTAAATCTTTGTCTCATCTCGCCATAAAACCTTCCACCAGAAAGAATTCAGCTTGTTTATACAGGCAGCTACAACTTCCAGCCAAGCTTGAAGGTGTCTATTTTGGAGCAGGGGCTTCTTTCTTGGTCAGCAAACTCTCAGGCCATGGTGATTTAAAACTTCCAGTTCATGGCAGGTTTGAGCATTCGTGGTTACTGGGTTGTTCCTAAACATCCTAATCCAATTCCTCTCATCAGAAGGTGACTGTTTGGGTCTTCTTTAACACCTTGGTAAAATGGTGATACATTCAAACAGCATGCACTTACAAACAATTGTTTGTACTGATGACCTTGGAATCTGCAGTTGTTTCGAAATGGCTCTTGTCCATCCATCCATCCATCCATCCTCTTCTGCTTATTCTTGTCAGGGTTGCGAGGGAGCTGGAGCCTATCCCAGCTCCCAGGGTGAAAGGCAGGTCGCCACCCTGGACAGGTCGCCAGACTGACGCAGGGCATTTGTGCACCCAGTTGTTGTTTTTTTAAAGTAATTAAAGAAATATGCTGTACAATCATTCCACTTGGAAAAAGAAAACTTCAAAGAATTCATTAAAAACCATAAATTACCATGACGTTTATGCTTAGGGTATGTTAACTTCTGCTCACAACTGTAAGTGCAAAAAGGCAGGAATTGTTCACATACAGTTAAAATGTCACTATATGTCTGCATACAAGGGAGAAAAGCAGAAACAGAAATAGCACGATGTGTTGTTTTACTATATAAAAAGATTCACCCTCTCACCATTTTTAACTGCCCCCTCATCCACTCTATCCTGGCGCCAAGCTTCAAGTGCAGTCCACTTCTGTCAAGTGCGAGTCATCCATTTTTTATGCTCTATGACTCTAATCATTGATGAAGTCAAAATGTTTCCTCTTTAAATTTATCAAAATACTTGAAAAATTATTTTTATGGCTCACCTACCCAATTAACCAGGGATTCCACATAAAGAAAGCTTCTTTTACTTAAAAAACAAAAAAACAAACAAAAAAAACTATCTGTGATTTAATTTGAATCATAGTACCAGTAGGCATTTATCAAGACTGAACATCAGAATGTGTGGCAACACTAATATCTTTAAAAAGAAAAGAATGGTTTCGCACAGGCGCACCATCTTAGAGAGGAGTAGTTATGCTTTTACCTATTTTACGTTGCATTAACATGGTTATAGACGTAGATACTCGCATTAAACATGGACAAAGGTTTTTAAAAATGAAACCGGCACATGGACAAATGATTCAGATTTCAGACTGCTTCAAATGCTTGGTTGCAGACAGGACTTTTTTCTCTCTTAGCTCTGTATGATGCAAGTGAGACTGGATATTCTTAATATAGTTATCTCAGATGCACAGCTCTAGCTGTGAGCATACAGCATACGGACCCAGTATAAGATTAAAAGGCGATATTTTGAACCATGGTTTTCAAAATTTAAGAAATAAGCTGGAAATTAGCAAAACAGGCCTCCTTTAATGTGCACTGTTTACACTTCCAGGCTGTACTCAACACTATATGAGGTTTTTAAATCTAACAGCCATTCACTCAATTCAGCTATGAAAGCAGAAAATCTTTGAGAACGATATTTCCTCACCACAGAGGACGAGTCCCGCAACTAAGTTCTTAATAAGAGGTTTGAGAGTTTAGAGCTCACAGACAACTATGCAGATCACTACTTGTGTAACTTGTAATCCTGTTTCAAACATTATATGGGATTCATTTCTTGGAACATTTTTGCTGTGGCAGCGACATTTCTGTTGGCTGTTTTCCTATCTCTGGTTACTGAAACTATAAACATAAAAATGTTTTAAAAACATAAACAGAAAAAGGGATTATAAAGACTAAAAACAGCCAAAGGAACATACTTCCCCACAGATAATTTTCTTATTCTGTGGAAAAGCAGCTGCACACATAAAAACAGAAAAACAAGGACACAACACCAATGTAATACTTAATTCTGGATGAAACAAAAAAGATGTTTCTGTTAAATATGCATGGAAAAAATTATACATGAGATATATAAGCAGCTTTCTGTCAGCTTCTTTTAGGCAGTTGCCTGTTTGTCCCAATAAACACATTAGTAATTTTAAAATCATATGCCTATTTTTACCTTTCTGTTTAGTCACTTTAGCAAAAGCTCTCTGCTGTTATTTAATTTTAGGGTTAGTCACTGTATTATCTACATATGTCATTTAAAAGAGCTCTTTTAAGTTTGCTTTCTTGAGAAAACATCCAAAAATCTGCAGGTATTGTTCTATTAATCGATACGCAGTATCCTTGTCATCTAAACAAATGCACCAAAAGAAGAGTGTAAGCTTTTTGTTACTGCACTTGACAATTTTCAGTCTGCCTTCTATAGGAATAAGTCATAATAGAAAGTGGAGCAACACTAACTTTAACATTCAGGTCATCTGCAACTTATCAAGGACAAACTGAGTAAAAATACAGTTATGATAAAAAGTTTGTAGATTTACAGCAGCACATTACATATTACACTGCGTCATCATCTATTTGACAAAAAATAAATAAATAAAAAGCCAAAATGCAGAACCAGTGTGTCACAAACTAAGCACACACTTCCAGAGGAATTAAGAGCAGAAGTAGCAAATCAACGAATCAAAAAATGTGACAAAATCTATAAAAGCACATGTTTTGGAAGGTGTTTGGTCTGAAGCACTCGGGTGTATGTTAACACAATGCCGAGGAGGAAAAACATCAGCAATGATCTATATTGATGAAAGCAAATACTGCTGCCCATCAAGGGTTACACGGCAAATTTCCAAACAACCTGAAGTCCATCATTTTACAGAGAGAAAGATTATTCACGAGTGGAAAACATTTTATGACAGTTGTCAATCTTCCCACCAAATCCCAGAGGTCAGGCTGTGCAATGGTCAGAGAAAGTGCAAAAAACCCAAGCACTACATCTCACTGTTAAATGCTGACAGTACGATTAGAAACAGACTGAACAAGTATGGCTCTTTTGGAAGGGTTGCCAGGGAAACACCTCTTCTCTCTAAATAGAACATAGCAGTACAGCTTAGGTCTGCAAAGATGCATCTAAACAAACCACAAACTCCTAGAACAATGTTGTTTGGACAGACAAGACCAAAGTGCAGATGTTTGTCTATGTTTAGCCAAAACCAAACAAAGTATATCAGCACAAAAACATACTAACTGTCAAGCATGAGGGTGGCAGAGTGACGATTTGGGCTTATTTCGCAGTCTTGATATTGACTTGACCTTGGACTTGACCATGATCACCAAGGTGTTCTAGAGTCAAATGCAAGGCATGTTGCAGTGGTCCAAGGTCCAGACCTCACTTTGATTGAAAAGCTGCAGTAGATAAATGAATGATAACAAACCTCAAAGAACTGCAGTTGTAAAGACAAGTGGGCCAAAATTCCTGCTAAAGGTGGTTTTACAAGTTACTGAATCATGGGGTGTATTTTTTCACACACTCTTTCTGCACTTTGGCATAAATCTGTGTTAAATAAATAATGAAACATGTGCAACACATCATGTGTTGTTGCTTTTATGTTTTATCTGTTTTTATGTCTCTTTATGTATTCATAGCATGTGCAGTCAGCACTGAGTTGGAGCAACAAAAACAAAACGCATTTTCCATGTTTGCACTTCAGTAACGAAACAGACTCTTGTACTTGATGTGACTATAAGGTTAAGATTTCTCTTTTTGTGAAACATTTGTTTTGATATGGTCTACTGAGAAAGGCATTTCTTTATCACCGAGCACTTGCGCCTTGAGGCACAGGCACTTTTTTTATGCCTCTCTCACATACACACAGTGTAGACTTGTCTCATGAATGTGTAGATTCTATCTAAAGCATTCTTTTTTTAAGATAAAAAGGGATGTGGATTTGCAAGTAAATGTTTGGAAAATGTGATAAAAGCCCCTTTAACCGAATTGTATGTAGTGTAAACCTGCGTGCTCACGTAAATGTTTTAAATCAATGTTTACTGCAAGCTGAGGGTGAAAAAAAACGTCTTACTGTTGCTCTTTCCAAAAAGACCAAATCGAGTGAAAGAGGAGAGAAATTGAACTGAGCACGCATTTGTTCCATCTGTGTTACTGGCTATTTCATTGTGAGATCTGTTGGTATACTGCCATTGAGTTGGCAGCCTGATAACCATGAGAGTACAGTTATTGACAGTCACTTTCACAGAAAATGTGCAGCTTGCATTTATGAACAGCACCTTTCCAAAATCCACAGAGCCTTTTCCCATTTGTCCTCTGTTGAAATTGTATCACAGAGCCGTTGCTGTGACTTTGTAGTCTGAGCCAGCAGATATGATACAATTACCAGTATTTGGCTCAGTGGGGCAATTGATAATGTAGAGAGAACACTCTGCAGGAGCCACATCACAGAGAAACAGATGGGCTGTATTCCTGCCTGTTCCCTTAGCCTGGCTCCTAATGTGAGAGAACATCTGAGTGTACATACCAATCAGAGCAGGTGTAGGGACAGTAAAAATATATGAAGGGCAGGAACATATAGCAGAAAGATCGTGATTAAACAAAAATGTAATCCTCAGTTCTCAATATTAGTGTTTATAATCTGTTTTTCTATCATGATTATTAAGATTTTCACTAGTTGCTACACAACAATCGTCCCTTTGACTTCTCCTCTGGTCTTGGAAAATTGCAATTCCTACACGGCAATAAATTGGTTATCCTCTTATGCACCTCTGTTGCAGATGTAGAACTGGAAGCAGTCCAAAGTCCCATTCTGACCCTTTGGAATGGCGCATGAACATAACGTGCTGGATCTCCTCCACTATAGCAAAAGGTCAGCCATTTAACTTAAAATTCATTTTAGGGAATAACATACAGTCGCAGGATGCCAAATTGAGCTAGTGGGGTGGGCGGTGAGTGATGATCGTGTTTGTACAATAAAAAAATTAAAAAATGTTTTTTCTGTGTGCACTTTGAGGGGGTACAGCAGCACGCATGTATCTGAGGCCATTTGCAGTAAATCTCCCTCTGATATTTCAGGATGTAACAGTACTCTGCTTTCACAGTCTGAGCCTGGGGGACAAATCCACAGCAAACTAATGGGTGAATGTCAAAAATACAATAATCACAATCTCCGTTGCAATCCTAGCATGATACATGTCCTTCAGGCTTGGAGACTGCACCTTTTTCACTGAAAATTACTGTTTTTTCTCTGGGTCGCAGCTGGAGACTCCCCCCTACTCCCCCTCAACATGAAAGCTGGATCAGTTTGACACAAAAGCTGATGTCTGCTCTTAAGATCCTTGATCACATGTGAGATTTGCTTACATTTTTGGCCACTCCCAATAGAGTGTGTGTGGGTGTGAGTAGCTGTGCCCTCCCTGTTTGCTACTGAGAAAGGCAGAGTCTGGTGACTGGCCAATTCGATGAGATTGCTGTCTCTGGAGTTAAACATTGGATGGACAGCAGCCTCTTAAACTTCAGCTGACATCTCACCCCTCTCGCTGCCTCTTCTACAGCTAAAAATGGGCCAGCAGATAGTTTATTTATTGACTCAAGAGCTCTGTGTAAGTAGTGTGCTGTTGGCTGCGAGCTACTTGAAAATACTAAGTTGTACATACTGTAAATATTTGGCACTTTATTATTAGAATGACAGAGAAGGTGTTTTGCTGAACACCATATCCTCTTTTTTTTCTAATAGGACCTTAGGTTGGAGAATTGTCATTTGCTTGCTTTTTGACTTTTTGGGGGAAAAGTAAGGTTCGGTTAGAAGCTACATTTGTTGCTTTGGAATTGCCTATATCTGAGACAAATAAACCACTGCTCACTATGTTTAATATTTATGGTGTTCTCCCTTTTTGGGGAATAGGAATAGTGGAATACAATGGAATCATCTAAAAAAATAATAAAATAAAATAAAATAAAATGGAAAGAATGCAGGATGACATCCAGAGATGATCAAGGAGATGAACTTGATTGTAAGAGTGGGGAAATGTAGATCAGTTTTTTTTGCATAGCATAGGTGGAGCTGCTGAACTTTCTGATCATACCTCCGTTATATATATATATATTTTAAAAAGATAATGTTCATGACAGCAGGAATGGATCATACAGTAAACTTAGTTTAGCACTTAATTGCTTTATATACCTGATGCAATGTGGAGACCTTTCACAACAAAATAGTGTGTTTTTTGTGCAACATCCGATGACACAAACTTGTAATGGCACCAATAGAGGTGAATAACATCTGTGCCACTTAAATATATAAAGTTTTGAAAAAAATTTTGCTTGATTCTATAATTTTGCCATAAACTGTTGAGTTTCCCAATGCCACTGGCAATAAGAAATGCAGGACAAGCTTATTGATGCTGTTTGCAGGCAGCAAGTACTGAATGATTCAACTTCACTTTTACATATAAAAGGGCAGGTCTTGGAGAAATGCAACAAAATCACAGGACTGTGAATCCAGCTACCGGTTGTCTTGCCCCTCCCCTACTTTTGGCTGTTATTGGTAAACAACCATGGGTTTCCTAAAATACTCAAAAGAGTGCATTTGCATGACTAATCTGCTTGTTTGGTTTTTACTCCAACAATGTTGACCGATAACAGAGTAAATTTGCAGTTAGTGCCATCCATCCATCCAGATGGCTCATGGGCCCAGCAGGCTAAACAGAGATGCCCAGACCTCCATCTCCTCCGCCCACCCCTCTAGCTCATCTGGGGTGAATACTGAGACGTTCTCAAACGAGCAGAGTCATGAATCCTTGGAACTTTTGTCCGCATTTTGGTCTGCTTTATGAACTTTACTTTTTCTGCTTCTCAGTTTTTAACATTTTTCCTTCTGTTTCACTTTTGTTAATGCATTTTAAAACTAGAAAACAAACATACTGTCAGAAAATAACTTGCTTTGTTAAAAATACTGAATATACCATATATAAATTGTGCCAACTGCAAAAGAACAAAATCAGAGAGTTTAAACAGCTGGTGGTGAAACGGGTATTGTTTTCATGTGAAGAGCAACAGTTGTTATTCACTTCTCAATGGTCCCCGGTGAGCCGGGAAAGTGAGGAAGCTCAGGTGCTTGTCAACAAGCCACACTTTGATCAATGATCCTTTGGATAGCAGGAACACTTTCCTGTTGTCTGTGGAATCTGTTGGTGCATGCCATATTTGAATCTCATGTTTGCTAAAGTGAGAAACAAGGAAGGCTTCTCCTTCCTTCCAGCCCAGCAGGGGTTCTCCAGTGGTGTGGGCCGACACAGTCATAGCTATAATAAGTAGAAATAAATGGCCTGCTTTGCCTTTAAACTGCTTTCCAGCTGGGAAGTCAGAAATAGTGCAATATGGAGCAAGGTTTCCACTCCACAGAGCAGGCACATTGTAAAACAGTTTCTACTGTACCTGCAGCCTGGATGTTCTATTGGATCATAGGGCCTTAATTTTTTTATATAAGCAGTGAGAGGATCAACATGTTTTTATGCTTTGAATATTAGTTCTTTAGCTGTTTATTCTACAAGGGTCGCTGTAAATACAAGGACAATAAAAGCAAATGCTTGTTGAGCTGTTTTAAATTATTTTTAGCTGATGTCAGCCAGTTAGCACCGTCTGTCCTTGGAACCATGAGGTACACAAACACGAAGCACAAGGTAACTGCAGTGGTTGTTATTCTCTCTACCAGGGACTCATTTAGCATCACACATTTTCTACCAAGCTGCCAGTTTACTGTTGTGTATAGATTATGCAATGAAAGCTTGTAAATGGTGACATATATGATATCATCAATGCAGTGTACTTTGCTAAATACTCTGAGATGACTGTGTTAACTGCATTATAAAAAAGAAAATAGCGTCTACTGCCAATATACCCCTCAGACTCCTAGTATCACCTTGCCATCTCGTGGTCGATTTCACTGAGATTCGTCCAAAAGTTTTAGTAGATCCTATGGTATCATTTTGAAGCTTTTACATCGCCTTATTCTCAAGTTATTATATTCACAAACTTAGATGTGCGCCTGCCTGCACATCCTGTGGGATGACGACAATACCCAATCAGCCTTTTACTGCTGAGTTACTGTGTTTGCATCTGTACGATACAGTGGAGGGTACACTTTCTAAACATGAATAAAGTAAATACAGCATACAAGTACTTACAATGCATGTCTGCATCTTTCCTTCTTGGATACACAAAGTGTTTTTGGATGACAATGAAATCCATCAATAAAAATACCACTGAGTAAATGTGCTGACTAATAAAGCTTGATATGCAATATCAGGAATGTAAACAACTGCTAAATAGAAATTTCCAACAACCTAGTGAAACCGCAAGTGACATATTTTGTGGACGCTACGTTTGAATATTTAAAAATATAACTTCCAATGTCCCTCCTTATCTGAAAACACACTCACCTTTCTACTATATTAGGTACACCTTTTTTAATGTAAATAACTAATCAGGCAACTTCCACAGTGGCTTTACTATTCAACACATACTCAAGATAAGTGGTACAGTGCAACCCGTTCGATAAACAAACTGGGATCTACTACAAATTCACTCACAGGAAGGTAGAAAAAATATCAGAATGTATAAACCTACTCTTTCCTAGCTGTTCAGCAATATTTTACTTCTTATTCTCTCTCTGTAATTTTTAGATTGGTTTGCTGGCTACCTTTGACCAGAACTCAGACATATTTCCACGCTGAAAAGAGTATGCGGAGGCCTCAGTCACCAAATCTCCAAAAATGATGTAGGGATGGGTCACATCCCAGACATTCAATACCATTATGGAGAAATGCTCTTTTAAAGATTACTTTTATGGCGTTTCTGCTGTATTAGACCGCTCACAGTGAAAAGAGGAAGAAATGATGGGCAAGAGAAAATGTAACAAAGCAACAAAAGGATCCTGGTCAATTTCAAACCCATTATAACAGAGCATTGAGCTCACCAAGCAAGTTGCTCTTTCATATTCTGTTTTACCTTTTCTATGAGCCTGTACTGAATTTTCTTCCTGATAATCACAGTTGCTTAAAAATATATCTAGAGAGAGGATAACACAAGTGAGCAGCTCTGTTTCAAGTCTGGGCAACGTTATATGTGTTTAAAGATGTTTTTTCAGTGTCTGACATCTTCTTCAAGTCTGTTGAAATCTCAAACACTTCATCAGCAGCAGCAGCAGCTTTGAGTAGATATACCAATTATTGCTGGCAAAAAGTGGGATTTGTGCATGTTGTGGCCACAAAGTCTACATGTTGATTTGCTTAAAGTTTGCTGATCTTTAAAACTGTTGCTCGCCATGCTTTCTGTATTTCGTCGTTCATCCTGAGCTTCCACACTATAAACAAGTAGCTGGACAGCCCTTCAGGCCTTCAGCAAAGGCAAAACAAATAGTGCTCAATATTCAGGTCACTGTGCTCCCAAAGGATTCACTAGACCTGAATTAGTGAGGCTTCAACACCTACAGGAGGTTAACTCTGGAAATCCAACACCAAAAATAATCTTGTTTAGTGCTCAACAGGAACGGATGGAAAACCACCTCTGTGTAAACTTAGCTTTAATCCATCCATGTGTCTTTATTCAGTTAGCAAAAGAAAACGCAAAAGAGTGGAGATAAGTACACCCAGTTGATCTCCTTAGCTAAAAGTTTCTTAAATGCCTGATGAACCAACAACAGCAGGAAAAAGAGGAGGTCAAATCCATCTTACAACATCTGAAGTGTGCCCAGATGCCACTCTGGTTAACTTCATGTGTTGCCATCACAGTAGGCATGACCTTTCCCTCGGCCTTAATTAAATTAAACTGAACCAGGCAGATGTCAACCAAAAGGGCACTGGGCAAGGCTGACCTTTCCTCTCTCTTAGAGTGCAGTGGGTAGGCAGAGGTGCAATTTTAGTAGCTTGGCATGTATGTATGTGGACTAACATTAATGCTACATACTAACAGCAAAGGCTTTTATAAGACTCGCCATGAAAAGTGGCAAGAGAGCAAAATTATGTAACATTTACACAGCCGCGCTTTCATTTTCTCTGCAGGCAAAGGCAGTGACATGTCAGCGGTGTGTGATGATTATAGAAGCCTGGGAATAATACAAGCCATCCATCACAGTAGCCAGATGAGAATGAGCTTATAGACACACAGAGTGAAGCAGTCGGCTGCAGGGTAAGGAGCTGAAGCATTGTGGGCAGTTATGAGGGAGCATCCTCTCTCCTGCTGAGCACTGACAAGACAGTGCTCAGAGACATCTTTAGTTTACCCGAGTCTGAGCCCCGAGGGTGTTCGCAACACCAGTGAGAACGCACGGTCTGATTTATTACATTAAAAGCTCAAACATTCTTGGCTCCTGTGTAACAAGGAAAATCCTAATTTGAAAAATAACTAAAGTGGTTTAGATTGAATAATAATCACATTTGTTCAGAGAGTCATTCCAAGTGTTACAAGCCTAGAGTTGTTTGAACCTGAGCCTATTAGTGTCTCCTCTGATCTCTTGCGCATGTGTTTGTGGCTTTCTCTCTCCTTCTCCTTAGCGAACGTTTCTCTTCGCAATTAAGTTTAGGTTGTATTCCATTGGTTACCTTTTCACCTTGAAGACTTAAATAAACCGATAAAAAGCTGGATGGTCTTAAATGGGAAAAAAGCAGTCTCATGTATTCATGTTGCAACAGGGTGTCCTTAGGCCTGATCATAACATGAACGGAATTCAGAATCAGCAAAAAAGTCCTTATATATTCTTTTTCCCTCAAAGACTTTTATCTCCAGTCACAAATGAAAAGAAAAAGTCTTTGGTCAAGTCCCAGGATGAGCCATAAAGAGACCAAGGTGTTAACCTCAGTCACAACAGGAAACACATCCAGACAAGATAACACACACAAATCAGGGTAGAAATACTACCCGGTGGGACACTAATACACTCTGCTATTATCACCGCATCAAATTTAACAAAAGACCTTATTAATACATAACTGAAGCAAAGTGAGCCTAATGCGAATGCCAAAACACGCCTGTCACTTGTTTTACAAACAGGCGGATAATGTTGCATACAAGATGTCTGTACATAAGAGGCCAATATGGACGCTAAGGTCTAAGATAGCTGCTTACATCCTCATGCGCATACAAATCTATAATAAAGGTGTTTGCAGAATCTGACAGCCTCGTCAAGCAGTTGGAAAGGTCAGGATGTGACATCACACAATGATCTATAACGATGCTAATGTTTTAGTATGTGGAAAATCAAGCACAAGTCTAGTTTGGAACTCACTGAATTTCTGAATATTTGATAAAATTATTTTTTTTCAAACATGTATACTAAAAATGCAAGAAAGTAAACAAATTGCATGTCATAATTTCTCTCGAGGCACAGGTAATGTTTTTGTGTCATTGGGTTTGATTAGCAAAAATGTAACAATGCAAAAACACAGACTGCCAAAACAATATTTTTAAAAAAAAGGAAAATACACACATTGAAGCTGAAACCATCCATGCGGGTATCTATCTATCTAGTCTTATTTATTTTGAATGTGCCCAGCCATCTGTCAGCCTGACGTGGAGAACTGTACAATAGTTTATTCAGAAAGTGCTGTGCTGAACCATAAAGCCTCAGTACAGGTGTAATTTGCCAAATTCAGCCCTTTTTTTTAAACACAAGTTACGAAACCTAGTTTTAAATTCTTATACGACTGGGAAATAGCCCGTGAGCAGCATTCAAGTGTGGGTAGAGTATATATTTTTTTTATTCATGCCCCAAGACAAACTCAACCCAGCTTTAGTGCTACAGCATTAGGTTAAATTTGTTAGACAGAGCTCGAGGGCTCCACACAGCCCACAAGCCGTACACTTCAGAATGAGCGCACATTATAAAATCACACTGCTCTGCACAATCTTGAGATCTTTTTAGGCCAGAAGTCTGAAAGCAGTGCAGACTTCCTCCCTGCTGAGTGATGAACCCCTGGTCTCTGAAGACAGCGGGGAGCTCATCATCAGCGCTGACATTTGCTGACACAAATATAGAAACACTGACGACGACGACGCATTAATACATCAATATTAAGGTCACTTTAATGTTTTAATTCTTTTTTAAAACTTTTGCTCCCATTTATTCTTTGTGAAAGTATATACATTTGCATAGCTGTTTACATTGCTGTCTTTTATGATGGTGCACTGTGGTCTTAATTTTGACAGTTTAACAAGGGCAGGCTTTAATTACAAATTTTCAATAAAGCACCAGTAGCAAGCTGTTTTTGTGTTGGTTTTGGATGCTTAAATTAGCCTTCACTGAATATTAATTCCAGTGGGGTTTTTTTTCTTTTTTCTTTTCATCATATCCTGACAGACATTGTTTAAATACGGAAAACATGTTTTAACAGTTTTTGCTTTGGAAAGCTGACAGTGAGTGCTATGCTACTGGTGTCAGTGGGAAAGGTTAGTAATTAGAATTTCACAGACACGAGGCTGTATATTCTGCAGGTAAACCTGTGACTCATTTTAATGACTAAATACCATAATATATTACTCTTCTGCATTTTTTGGCCTTACAAGAGTTCACACTTAGGGAAACAATTTTGGTTAGAGACCAAAATTCTTGCGACTGTGTGTAATAAATTTTCATTGCCTTTCGTTGCTCTGAAGACTGGGATAGATCTGGGATCACTCATAGTGAGGTGAAACACCTATGGTATCAATTTGAAACTCCTAGGTGACTTCATTCTTGACTTATTGCAATCATGAGATTTACCAAAAACTTGACCTCTGACCTTGACCTTGAGGTTGAGGTCACTGAGATTCTAAATCATCCAAAAGTTTTAGTAGATACATCTATGGTATCAATTTGAAACTCCTACGTCGCCTCGTTCTCAAGTTATCACTCTCACAAACTTGGGTGTCCAGAAGGTCATTATTTGCAAACTTTCCTAAATCTGAGAGTGACTGCAGCCAGTCTGAGTCGGACTGCAAATGTTTAAAGACAGGAACGCTGAGGTCAAAAGTGTTGCATGCTCAACATCTGGGCAACTATTTGCAATCATTTGCCAAATATGAAAAAATTCAGTACAATAACAGATTTTTCATAGTCACAAGAAGGTTTCTGTCCTATTTTTTCTCTAGTGCGACTGATCCACACGTGAAACATTATATGTGACTGTGGTTTTTCCTCTTCTCTTGCGGGTTTCTTGACCTCTTCCTCAACCTCTTGAGACAGTGTTTGGCATTTGGCCCTGGAGGTAAAGCCAGGTGTGCGGTGGAGCATCACTCTAAATCAGCAAAAGCCTGATGGAAACATATTGCACCATGGAGAAAAACAAGCTTTATTTAGAGCTGTTTATTTAGTTATTTATTTATACATCTGAGCCATGGATTCAAGTGTAAATGTGCTTGTAATAGAAGTGCCACTGCTTTGTTTTTATTCAGGTGCTTCTTAATGAGAAAATTCCACTCCACATACTAAGCACTAGGCACCAAAACAAAGAAAGGGGGGGAAATTGGGGCAAGAGGAAAAAGCTGTTTGAGCGCTGAAAAATCCAGTTTGATGGTTCCACAGATAAGAAGTGGCTCCAAGTAGAAAATACATATGAAAAATAAAAGGGAACAGAAAAGGGGCGAAAAAAAAATTTCATATCATAGAATATTCAAGTAGTTTTCTTTTTTTTCTTATTTTCTTTTTGATAAAAGGTTTTTTTTCTGGTTGCTAACAACAATCAAGATATGCTATGGGGAGTGTGTATACCCGTGTGGGCCCTTTAATAGGAGTCTGGCTAATTGGCTGGTTGACGGGCCGATCGCTGACAGGCATGAGATGAAGGGCTCAGGGGAGGAGATGTCCATTCCTCTGTTGCCATGCCACAAAGAAAACACAAATCTGTCAGCAATGCACTCAAAGGATCAATGCTATACTACCTGAGAATAAAATGGTCAGTCTGTGCCCAGTTTTTGTCTAATAGTGTAAAAATAAATAAATAAATAAATAAACAAATAAACAAATAAATAAATAAATGAAATTGCCGCACCATTTAGTCTGTCATTTTCGTAGTTTTACTTCTGTTTACTTTTCTTATTTCCTCTGGGCTTTTCTCATTTCTCTAATTTGGGTCTCCCCATCTCCTCTGTCCTCGTACTCCTTCCTGTGACCCAGAAATTACTGATAGTGCACCATCTTGAATGGGGGCTTGCTGGAGAAGCTATAATCGGGGAATCACAGGTGCATCCTTTGTGTTTTCACCCTTGAGACAAAAGAGGAATGGCACACAGCTGGAATATACAACCCTGCTATCTACAAAGTATTTCTTTGCATTCATAAGTTCATCTGCTTGATACTTTATCCCTTTCATAGCTGATGGGTGTATGGTAAATAGAGATATATATGATATCAGTACATTATGGCACACGAGAAGATTTTTTATCTGAGATCATAAAATGCAGTAAAAGGCTATGAAAAAAAGGGAACAGATGCAGTCAATACACACATCATATTTAACTGACATCGCTTTAAAATTAAGGATCCTAATCAAGAATGTCTGAGTTTGTTAATTGACCGTTATCTCAACTCTATTCATTCTTCTGTTCAGTCTCCTCCTCGCCTCATCTGCTTGCATCTCTGGTAGGAAGGACTGAGGCGGTAGAGGAGGAGGTGAGGAAAAGAATCGAGTTTGTACAAAGTGAAAAATGAAAAGATAAAGAAGTGTTTTTCCACATGTTCCTTTACCTCAATGGGGTGGCTGTAGCTCAGGAAGTGGAGCAGGTCATCTACTATTTGGAAGGTTGGTGGTTTGATACCTGGCTTTTCCAGTCTGCAGTATCCTTGGGCAAGATACTGAACCCTGAGTTGCTCTCCAATGCATTCACTGGAGTGTGAATGTTAGTTAGAAGGCACTTAGGCGTGGAGAAAAGGTGTTTTTATGAATGTGTGTTAACGGGTGAAGGCATGTTGTATAAAGTGCTTTGAGTGCTCAGTTAGATTAGAAAAGCCCTCTATAAGAACCAGTCCATTTACCATTTACCTTCTTCTTGATTGCTTTGATTGAACAATTGTTGTTCTTTGGAAGTAATTTCCAGGTTATTAAAGCCTGGATTTCCTCTGAAAACAGCATGTCATGTCTTGTTTCAGCACAGTATATATATATATATATATATAACCCATATGGTGAGGAAAAAGAGAAATATCAGTTTTTTAAGGAGTGGTCTACTGGTTTACTGGTAGCAGTAAATATGTATAGAAAAAAAAGGGGTAAATTGAAAAACTCTCCATCTGTTGTTTGCAGGTTCACTGAAACATCTCTCAAAGGAAATGTCACAACTGGTCAGAGATTTCCTGTTTGAGACGACAGAAACAGCAGGTGCGAAAGGCAAATCCGACTCTTCTAAGAATACATGCTGGCCCAATGGTTAGAAAGATCGAATCACTGTGCTGATGCACCTTGACCCCGCATGGCTGCTTGGCAGTTTTAATGTACGCCATTAAATACCCAGCGCCTGTTTTATGTCTGACCCTCTGATCTGACCACGTTGTAGGACTAGCATGTGGCACAAATGATTTTCTGCTAAATTAGCTGTAACTAAGTGCTGGTGCTGAGTTACACTCATATATATAGCTGGCTCTGATCATGACCAAGTAGTTATTGTTAACTAGTGACCAAGAGGTTTGTGTTTCCTGAACGTTTTTAAGTGTTTGGTAGTTTTTCAGGAGGTTGTCCATTAAACTGTTGACCTAATAAACTTGGTTTTTCTTTTTTTTTTAATGCTTAATGTGACAAATTTGTAGAGAGAGGCAGATCTCAGTGAGAATCCACAGATCACTCGCACGAAAGACTCAGTCACAAGTTTGGTCCACTCCATAAAGAAAACCCTGATTTATCATATTTTTTTTTCACCATAAGGAAGCCTGTAATGTACAAAATAAGACTTGAAACCTAAAGCACATCTATACTGGCTTCATGTGACCCCGAAGCTTTTTTTAAAAGTCTTTTTATAGTGAAGTGTTGGGAGTAACATGCAAGTAAATTACTTTTGTTGTATCAAGTCACATAATGCATTACTTTAGCAGTTCAGGTAAACAAATGGCTCCACAGCAATATTTGTTTCTGTTGCATACTTTTTGAGCTTTGAGTGCACATGTGTTGCTTAGCTAGAGAGACGGCAGAAAGGATAACCTTTATGTGCTGGAGGCATTTGTATTATTTTGAATTTTGTTAGTGAAAAGGACAAAAACAACATCATCGTGTAAATGCCAACTGTGCCTGGTTGATATGTGTCTGTCACCTGGGAAGAGCTCTAATTTCAGATGCTCCTGCTGGCTACGCACAGAAACTCCACAAAGTGGCCCACTGACGTGAATTTTTACAGGGCTGGCCTTAGACACTACGATGGCACAGATTTGTTATTTTGCTTCTGCAGAGCAAATTGCTGTAGAGAAAATACTCAGTTTTTTGACTGCCAGGTCGAAGCTGCTTTTGGACTCATAATATGTTTTTTTTTGTTTAACCTTTAATTAATTAAAAATATGGAACTATTGCTTATGTTATTTTTTAAATTGCTGATAATCAGAGAATGACAGACAGACAGGCAGACTTTACACAGGCTGCCTCATTACCTATAGATATGTATATATATATTATAATAATATTAATGATAATGAACAACAGCAATATTCAGATGAGCAGAATGAGAACTCAACAGAACAGAAAAGCAAAACAACTTATTTACAGAGTCAAATCATCCTCATATTCAGTGTTACTCCCTTGACTGTAATGCTGCAATATCTACTATACATCCTT
>VUQG01004859.1:9220-20569 GCA_015106755.1 Etia nguti
AGAAAAAATGAATAATTTCACACACACGATCAGTACTAGATGCTAGATAGTGAAACTACTAAATAAACCATTTAGCCATTTAGCTTCATTTGGTCCTACACCACTGTGCAATCTTGATCCGTTAGGATTGTTAGGAAAATGGGAAAGATGTGCAGTGATTTATTGAAATATGCCAGCATATGTAGAAATACAGTATATAAGGCAAAGTTTGTGTAATTCCAGCAAGCTTGAAAGTCAATATTTGGTATGACCACCTTGATTCTTCAACACAGCCTTAGCCAAGCTTTCTTGTGATTTTTTTAGGTAGTCTTCAGGAACCGTTCTCCAGGCTTCTTGAAGGACATTCAAAGCTCTTCTTTGGATGTTGGTTGCCTTTTGTTTTGTTCTCTGTCAAGATGATCCCACACTGCTTCAATAATGTTGAGGTCTGGGCTCTGGGGAGGCCAAACCATGACTCATAGTGTTCCATTGTGTGTTTTTCTTTAAAGATGGGCTTTTACTGCTTTGGCAGTGTGTTTGGGATCTTCATGCTGAAGAATAAAAATCTGAAAGTACCTTTTTTATTTTTTGCTTTCATGATTCAATCAGTATTAATAAAATCCCCAATATCACTGGCTGAAAGGGAGCCCAAAACCATGACAGAGCCTCTACCGTATTATACAGACAGCTGTAGACACTGTATTATTCTGGGGTCTTTACCTTACAATGTAAAGCGTCTTGAGGTGACTGCTGTTGTGATTTGACTGAAAATGAGTGAAAAAAAACCCCAGTTAAAAAACCCCAGTTAAAAAACCCTCCAAAAGGCTGGAAAGCTATTGCTCAAGACCAAATTATCAGAAAGTCTGAGTCTTTTGAAACAAAACATGAAGAAACAAGGGATGGCTCGAGACTGTTGCACAGCACTCTATGCAGTGAGGACTACTGAGCTCCCCAGCTGGCATTAACAGGAAGTGAACAGGCTCTGGTGGTATCAGTCTTCATACTTGCACAAGCACCTGGAAAGCAAATAAGGGCAATTGCCTAAAACAAATATTCCACAGTCTATTAAAAGTGGAGCCAGTGAAGGAATAAAAAAAAAGAGGAGGCTGGTTTTGATTTGAAGTTTAATTTTAGTGACAAAAATCCAAAATAACAGTATTCAAAGGAAGTAAAGTCTTCAACAACCCTGGGTCTTTGTCAGCACGTTAAATCCTTTGCAGAGTGTTTTATTTGTGAGTGATATAATCTCTGGAGCTACAAAATTATTAGATTACCATTCTAAAATTATATAAATAAAAAGCAAATGGAAATGGATGACTACAACTCTCATCCTAAAACATTTAGTCATGTTCCTATTGCAACGGGTAGAAAAGCAGAAGGACAGGACCACCGTGATTGCACATTCTTTTTAGGTAATCGCACAGCTGCACAGTGAGATGAATCTATTGGTGACCTTTGACAAGTTTAACCAGAGTGATCTGATAAATTGTACATTTGCATTCTCAGTTTGGTTTTCATTTTTAACTCAATTATTGTAAACTAGAGGACTCTTAGTTTCTGCGAGAGAGCAAGAAAACAGGGGCACAGGTAAACAAAATGCATCCCTAAGCAAAAAAAAAGAGAAAAAAAAGCTAAGTGATGCTTGCAGGCTCACACTCTTTTTCATCTAGTCATTCTCACTGATAAAGTGTCATAAATGATATGCTATACCTACATTCTACTCATTCAGATTGCTGGTGCTGCACAGTCATACCTAAGAGAGCGTAACAAATAAGGCAAAGCCAAAATTCTCCTCATTATGTTTTACTACTGCAGCTCTGGTCACTAAAGGTCACGCCATCCTTCATCCTTTAGGCTTAAGAAAAGCAAAACACTACTGTATGACAGTCTCTATTGCTTGCACCCCACACAAGTTGCACACAAGTTTATCAGTCCAGCTGTGCATAATGTCTCTCGGTATCCCAGGAGTCCATCTGGTGGGACCAGAATTTGGTTTATCACATGAGGGGATGTAGAACAGGTTTCTCGGGCATGGCAGTGTAACTGGGTAGGAGTCTTCATTTCTATCGGTCCCCTCGTACAGTTAGTCCGTCTCCGGCTCTATGGCAGTATTCAACACACGTCCGTATGTTATTAAAACAGTCGCGCCTGTTTTTTCAGTTCGTTTCTCTTCCACAGAGCCAGCCGGTCAAACTCTTCCATGGTCATACCAAACACTTGGACAAACTCCTCTGGGGACAGGTGGCGCTAGAAAAACACATCATAGCAGAAATTAAGTCTCAAATTCTAGTCATGATGTTGGAGTTTCTTTGGCCGTTAACGTCCGCTAACGTCCCATTCCATTAACTTACTTCCAGTCTGGCTCTGTCTACATCTTTGGGCAGCCTGTTGCGCCCTCTGGTGGTGACGATGAGAGACTCATAGGGGTAAATCTGCAGGATAAGGGAAAGGACAGACACACATTTCAGACACTGGGTACAAAAGGAGTGGAATTTCATTATTTAAAAAAAGCCTTACTTTGTGTTCTGCTGGGAGAAAAGAGAGAGAGAATGAAGTCAGTGCAATTGAAAAAAAAAGCACATTAGATTAATTGCTTGGCTCTAATAAGGTGATTTTAATTCATATTAAATTACCTCTGCTTCCCCAGTTGACCTCGCTGCCACTGTCATATTGGTACTGGTAGCAATCTGCACTCTGAGGCTGCGGGAGCAGAGTAGGACAGCGAGATTAACAAGAGCAGCGAGCTTTGGGGAATTAACTAATAAAACAGCTTGAAAGCTGGCCAAAGGTAAAAATGAAATGTGAAAGGGGCCAAAATTGTTATTTGAATTAAGCCAAATAATATGTATGATGGAATATGTCACAGCTATTCATGTTGTGCCAGGTTCAGTGTGATCTCACCCGCTGGATGCCGTTGCGACCATATCCTGGTAGTGAAGCTGACTTACAAACAAAATCTGAAGCAGAGAAAAGAAAACACATCAGCATGATACCAGTCTAGCCAACAGCTGCTTAAATGTTCAGTTGTTTTCATGCAATCTGGCACCATAAGATGGCGCTCATGCCTAACCTAAAACAAAAAAATATCCCTAGAGCGCCAGATGTGTGCACATGATGCTGGCTGAAGAATCCAGGAGTATTAAATCCAGCAGGAGAAGATCAATAATAAACTGATGCCTTAAAAAAACAGCTATTTAAATAAACCAGAGCCACATATTGAAACGCTCTCCACCCAGCCTAAATGTTTTTAAATAAATAAAAATCGTAGATGAACTTACCGCTATCGGTGGTGTACTGTGACCGAGGAGCTGTAAAATAAAAAGATGACGCGGTTACCTATCACAAAAACAAAACAGAAAAATAAAACAGAAAATGCTGCAGCACATGAGCCTAAGCTAAATTCATCAAAAAGCTAGTCAGGGAAAATTAGTGTAGAGATTTGACATCAATCTGTCTTGACAAAAAGAGGAATTAAAGGAAAAAAAGGGGGGCAAGTTCCACATTCATCAAGCCCTGCGAGGAACACAGAACATCAAAGGGGCAATAAGGCCAGGAAACATGCAAGCATCTTTTTAAAAACGAGAAAAAAAAAATAAGATGCACAACTGCGCAAAAAACACACTACATGCTTCAACATCTAACTGCACAGCACCCAAGCTTGCACAGTTACAAGCCTTTGTTGCCTTTCAACCACCACCAGCGAGCCGAGGCCCATTCAGCCCCGCTCACTCCCATTTGAGAAGCGGCTTTAATGAGAGATCTTACCGCTCATAAATAAAACAGGATATGGGACACCAGCTGTGAGAGTGAGAGAATCAGATAGATACACGGGAAGATGGTAGGGTAGATCCACCCATATGGAACAATTTCGAAAGAGAAAGCAAAGGGAGGGGGGGGGGAAACCAAGCTGTAATAAGCCTACAGTCTGATAGAGATGAGGTGAGGCTGAATGTCAGAGGATAAAATAACCAGTAGCTTATAGACTGTATGAGCAGCGAAGTGCGGCTATTTCAAAGGGAAACAAGTCAGCACGTGACTTCGTCACATCTGGAATTTCAGCACACCTGGTTGAGCACTCTGTTTCAGTTAACTTGAAATGTTCTAAATCAGTGTGATCAGATATCCCCGCAACACTGACAAGCCACATCTGCCCCTGCCACTGGCCTACCACAGCTGTTAAGCACACTCATCATCGTTCCATCTCAATACACCACCCAGCCTCCAGCAGCGGCCATGACCCTCTGTGACCTGCATCCGCAAACCTCATCGCCCTCACCCTCACACCGCCGGCGACATACTGAGGCTCATGAAAAAACCCTTGTGGCAACATATATGGCTGTACAGAAATACAGTCATAAACTTGCTGAAACAGAAGAAACCAGCAGACAAAAGAGGTGGATGTACTGGGGGTGCGGGGGTGGGTGGGAAAGGTGGATCCTTACAGCCGTTGATGGTGTTGTTGTACGCCGTGGTGCCGTAGCTTGTTGTGTTCAGTGTTTCCTTGCTCCCGCTACGAGAATTCCTCGTGCTGCCCCAGGGGTCGTTGTCATAGGAACCAGATCTGGCTTTCATCTCCTCCTTTAGAATCATCCTCCCGATGCCACTCCCAATCTGCGAGGAAAGAGGGCGAGGAGAGAAGCAGAAGGTGGAGAGGAAACAATGAAGGACGCGTTGTTGAATTAAATGAAAGAGAGAGAAAGAGAGCAAGAGGAGCAAATAAGGAGGACGGCACAGGCGCGGTGCGATTTTAAAAAAAAGTGCATTTATTTATTTATGGGTGATTTTCTTTTTTTTTTTTTGAGGTGGGGACTTACTTCAATGTGATGTTGAAGAAAAGAGAGAAAATGATGAAGCTCTTACTCTTTGAAGACCGTGACTCCAAGTCTCTTCATCTCCTCCCGTCGAGAAGCGTCTTCTCGGCGCTCGATAGGCTGAAAGAGGAAAAGAGATGAAAGAGATTCCCTTTATGAATTTTGCACTTTCGTGTGGAACACAGCAACAGCGCGAGTAAATGGATAAACATGACAATATGGCTACAAAATGAACCACTCTCCCATGTGTGTCATCGGTACACTCTGAATAAGTGAAACAGCAGTGTTTCGCACCCCTGGGGGAGCTGGTGTAGGGGTAGTAGTCAGACTCTGACTGGCTGTATGGCTCTGGAGAGTAGGTAGACAGTCTGGAGGATCTGAGGATGTCCTCACTGGTCCTGCTTTTGGTGGCTGCATCCACGTGATTGTCTGTTTGAATTAAGAGAGAAAGAGGCAGAACCAAAAGAACTGGCCTGTTAGAGGAATAGTTTGCCTGTTCAGTTTCTTCTCGGGAGCTAGATGGGAAATTAGAAACCATTCTTATATCTGTTAGTTCAATATGATTCTGGAGTGACTAGAGGAGGGGTGGGAAATTAATTTTTCCAAAGGGCCACATGAGAAGTCGGGACTGCTCTGAAGAAATACATCAACATGCTTATAAAGAGAAAATTAATCATGAGGAGAACTGAGTTCAGCTTATTGGTGCAGCCCTCCAAAAGCAGTCCCGGTTTCTCATGTGGCCCCTTGGGAAAATTAATTGCCCACCTATGTTATTAGAGGGTCATCGCAGCTTAGCACAAAGGCTGGAAACTTCACCATGATAACAATCCTCTGCTTTTAGTAGAAACCAGATATAATGTGGGGAAACTAAACAGGATCTTGCAACACCAGAGTGGAGAAATTAAAAGAAATGTGGATTATTTCTTGGCTTGGAGCAGCGTACTCCTGGTGTCTATATAATACAGGAAAGATATGGTGCTTGGTTTCTGAATGAATTACCCAAACTAGATTGCTAATTAGCGAGCTTTAGGACCTCGCGTTTTACAGACCTAGGCTAGCTGCTTCACCCTGCTTCTACTCTTTCTGTCAAGCTAAGCGAAGATGTCTCCTGGCTTCATATTGAACAGACAGATGCTTAACAAGATTGGTATTGATCTTCTCATCTTGCTCTCAGCGTGAAAGGAAATTTCCCAACATGTCAAACTATTGCTTTAAGACGGCACGCACCAGCAGCGCACTAACAAAAACATCTTAATGAGCGTCACAAAGACGTACAGCGATGAGGCACATTCACTCCACAGCTTCACAGTTATAATATCCAACGCTCTTGTCAGAGGAGATCAATATTCCGGCCAACAGCGGGAAAATAGCCGGCATTAAAAAGGGAGTTCTGTTACGGCTCAGCCTGAGGCTCACATTCATTTCACGAATGGCGCGGGGCGGCGATATTGATGCCACTCTGCACTAAAGCACAGTCAACGGAAGTCAATGGGAGTGACATGCGGTGTAATGTCGCATAGATCGCTCTTCACTCTGTTAGCCATTAGCCATGCCAGATCCAATCCATGGCCCATTGAATTCCCATGTACACGATGCACGACACCAACACATATTCAGAGCAATATTGAACGCTCTTGATACTTCTGTCAGAGGAAGTATGACTGCACAACACTGAATGCAAAATACAGTGACACACACGCATGAAGACAAATGAAATTCTGTATCTATTCACTGACGGTAACTGAAACAGTGAAAGGAAGGAGATACTTACAGAGGCAAGGTCACCGGGTAAAGTGGAGCAGAAGGTGGAGGGAAGTGAGTAAAAGTGATTGGATGCAATAAAAGAAAAAAAGAGGTGCAAAGATAAAGGGCAACATTATTAGAGCATCCAATGTGAGTGCTTTGCTACCCACATGGAAGGCATACATGTAGCTGACTGGGTGCTAACTGATTAGTACATAACTGGCATTTAGCGCACAAAGCAAATGGAAAAGCACATGTATCTGCTGTGGCCTTGGGTTTACATGGGGTGCGTTTGGCGCTGACACAAGAGAACGTGTTAATCAATGACTATTCAGGAAGACATGAAGTACAGGGAGGATCAATATCACTGATGTATGAGTTAAATGTCATTATTCAAACAAGGCGAGCTAACAAAGGCTGCCAATTACAGTACATGCTACTTTCTTAATTGTGTATACAGGACTTTGACTGTGCGAGGCAGCGTCGTGACCAGTGATGTACTAATTTTTATAACAGAGACACTGACGGGTGACGGGAGTCGACACGCTGCTCACTAACTAACCCACACACACACATACACACACAGCACGGAAAAGCATGCAGGACAACAACAGAGATAAAACTGTCCTCAGTCAAGAGATCTTATGACTCTCAGCTGAAAAGGCCTTTAAAATGCAGTTTAATGAAAGAGACTCTGTTACTGATGCATATTTATACTCGAGCACACTACCCAGAAAGTTCAAGTGCATTTAATTGCTGGGCCTTGTAAAAAAAAAATCCCCTGAAAAAACAGCATCTCGTGTTAACCATGCCACCATGCTATTTGAACGTAATAAAGACTTTGAACAACAAGTCTATTTGTTTTCTAGAGCTGGAACACTTGTTACAAACGGTTTAAGCCCACATTAAAAAGAAAAAAAAGAAAAGGCAAGACCGACAAATAAAAGAAGACTCCACAGCAAATCTAAAATTCTGTTACAAAACAGTTTTTCCAGTGCGCTTTGTTCCATTGTTCTGTTCTATTCTGGTGAACTGTGTTGTCCTCGGAGCCCCCTGTACTCAACGCTTCTCACGCCTGAGCAACCTTCACTTCATTCATGGCCTGTTCCAGCACTATTTGCCAACAAGAACCTGTCGGGATCTGAGCACGGTAGCAGGCATATTCATATGCTTGTGGCATGCACACTAAAACATCGCTCTTTTATATTCAGTCAGTGCCGCTAATGCGAGAAGTCTGACTGATCCCCTTCCTCAACTTTGGAACGAGCCGTGCAAGTCAAAACTCTATTCCCTTTGTGCTTTTTCTAGCACTTCTAATCATTACAGTTTTTGCTCTCGCGGGCTTCGGTTTCACTGAACAGCTGGAACATCGACACTACTCGAAGCTGAATGACGAGAGGCCGGTAAACACATCTACATCGGGTTAAACAAAGCATGACTAAAACTGACAGAAGGACAGGCAGGCTAAGGCAGGACTAACTGCACTGTACCCGTTCTCCTATAGATGGGAGGCTTCCTGTAGATGTTGGGATCCCCTGTGGCTGAGGAGAGAAAGAGGAGATGAAGACGTGAAACATGGAGGAGTAAAGGAGGAGAGGATGTGAACTACTGGCAAGGAGAGGTAGGAGATGATTGTAAAGAAAAGTAAATATGCAGTATGAGGGGAAGAATATGCCAGTTCGATTACGTGTTGTATAAAAATACAACTTTCACATTTTCACACACGCTCACTCCTGAGGAACTTAATATGACCTTTTGTAAAGGACTTCCTTCAGTGAATAATGGCTGATGAAATCTTCTCTGTGAAGTAAAAAAATAAATAAATAAATCTGAGAGTAGTGTGAATGTGAGGAGATGAGGAGTCCTACCTGGTACATGAAAATGTTTAGGGGGCTGGTTTGTGGTGGGTGTGCTTGGCCGCCCGTCTTGGCTATAATAAGGTGAACTCCTGCCACTCTCAGAGCCTGGAGCCAGCCACGGCCCAATCACAGCGAAGGAAACACGAGCATGAAGGAAGGCATCAGCACATGCACATGAAAGCCAAACAGCTCAAAAGTGTGTTTAAAATTACAAGGTGACACTCAGTAACCTTTCCACTTGTGTAACGACAAAGGTTATTGACTTATCAGCAGCACAGAGGGCTGTTTAGAACTGTAATTAGTAATTACAGCACCAACGCACGTGTAAGAGTTAAATGAAATGATGGCCAAGGAGCAACTGCAGCAACGGTGACAGTCAAACAGCTACTGTGGCAGATATTTGTCACCAGTACAAATATATTAGGGGCTATTTGTCTTAACTGGTAATGACAGATGGAAATGACAAACACTGATCTCTAGTAAAAGGAATAGTTTGACATTTTGCTTTCGTGCAACTAGTTGGACAACACAGTTGACTTCATTCATTGTCTTTATGCTAAATATGTGGCTGCAACTTTTACAGGAGCTTCTGATTAAATGATTATTACTTGGTTGTTATGCGTTGGATTATTCATGGGGTGGGAGGAGTGACTTAATGAAGTTTCCAGCAGCTGGCTAACAAGTTGATTCCGTATTTTGTATTTATAGATACACTGCTCGAGACTACTTCCTAAACTTTCTAAAACAGACATCTTACCAGGGTAGCCATAGTGCTGTGGAGAGCGAGGCATGATGGGTGACATGCCTTGGCGACTATATGTTGGTGAGTCGATGTAGCCCGGACTGGAGCACCGCCTCTGCTTTATATCTAGGCTGTCATAGTCCTAAAAGGGGCAAATGAAGCAAGTCAAGTGAAAACAGACAAATAGCTCACCAAAATCACAACAGCTCACTTGGGTGAACTTGTACTACGTTCACTGCTATTTATCGTTACAGCAAAGGGCTTACCTGAGAATAGGGAGAGAGAGTCCCAAGTGACTGCAGTGGAGACAGGAAAAGACAATTAAAGTTTAAAATTTTAATGAAATCAACTCATTCAGTTTCTTAGATAACCACTCTGTGGAAGAGGGGCTAAAGAAAAGAAAGTGAGAAAATAGAGAAAGAAGAAAGAGAAAATAGGGCTTCATGACTTTGTTTTCAGAATACAAATGTAGGGGGGAAAAAAGTCAGAATTCTAAGGGAAAAAATTGAGATTGTAAGATTAAAGTCATAATTCTGAGAAAATTCTCAGGATGGAAAAAAAGTGTAAGTTGTGATGTTTCTCTCAGGATGCTGAACTGAATCTGTGGCTGTAATCCTCTTCCATACCGCTTTCATAGATTTCAAAAGCTGACTGATTAAAACTTTATTGCTCAGTTTCCCAGAAACGGAGTCTAGTCTACTTTCAGTTTCATTTTTCTTTTTTTTTTTAAAGACCAGGTTTAATCCATTGTCTGGGAAAGTGGCAATTTATCTTTTTTTCAGACAGCAAAATCCCAAATGTGAAAGCATGAAGGTTATCGTGCATTATTTCTTGGTTGAAGCTTGCAAGGTTCATTGTTTAAAGCCCGAACTGATCACCTGTGAGCTCTTTCTTCATGTTGAGAAGACAGATGTGTGAGTGGCATGAAATACAATCAAAATTTTAATCATTCCTGTATGTCTACATTTAATTGCACTACAAATAACTGGCTGCTATGTAGTAACCTTCTCACTTTTTCAATTTTGACCAGATTTCAAAGGAAAAAAAACACACACAATCTTAAAAAATGAGTTTGGTTAAATGTTTCAAATAGTTTACTCACCGACAAAAGACAGTTTGATTGTTTTTTTTTAATAACTCCTACAAAGTTAACAGCATACATCTAGTAGCAGAATAGGCAAGAAAAGCCCATCCACCTTTAAAAGTACTTCTGTAAACATCAATCAGTCATCAAAATCTTAATCAAAATCATCCAAACAAATATCAATAATTTCTGTGATTATCTTTCAAAAACAGAAAAAAATAAATAGAAAAGTAACAAAATATGTCCAATCAAGCTGCATGATGCCCACTTTTGATCTTCCTGAAAAGAGACGAGTGACGAGAGCGATGCTGTGTTTGACCTGGAGTGTGTGGCTGCAGTACCTCCCCATAGCTGTAAGTGTCTAGCTTGTCATCAGAGATGTATCTGTGGTACGGCTGGTATGAGGAGGATATGAGGTCTGGCTGTTGGACCTCATATATGGCTTTGACCTTTGGCAGGGCAGCTAGGTCCTTATAATCTAGGATCTCATTCTCCACTCTGGCCTGGAGAGAGGACACACATACACCCGCCAAAAGACAGCGCTACAGCAACAAGACCCAACATCAACCACATGGACAATGAATGAGAACTTCACCACTGATAGCAAGCAGATCGTGAAGCGGTGGGAGCAGTAGAGGGGGGGCAGCGAAAGCTTGATGAGGAACACACAGGTACAAACGAACACGCTGCAGGAGCTGACAGCACTGTAAGCTGTTGACCTTCAGGATATCAGCATATGTCAGAAAGAAAGCAGAGGAAGCACAGACAGCAGGAGAGCGAAAGAGAGGGAGGAGGCGTGGAGACAGTATGGACGACAAGCGTGCTTACACTGCATTTCTCCCTCATCCGTCACCTTTAAACAGAAAGGTCATTGATTATGAGAAGAGAGCTGAGCAGGGCAGGTCTGAGCAAGGAGCGGTGACTCCTGCTTGCATGCAGATAACCCCTGACATGCTAATGCTGCAGTGATACACAGCAACAATTCAGACAGCCAAGAAGGCAGGACTTACAAATGCAACTGCTAAGAACTAATCAAAAAAACGGGGGCTTGCTGACACTCTGATGTGGTTTTCAGCATAAACACTGCTCAAAAAACTTAAAGGAACACTTTGACAATGCATCAGATTGGGG
>VUQG01004859.1:20589-38142 GCA_015106755.1 Etia nguti
ACATGAGGTGGGGGGGGGGGGGGGGGATCATGCTGGATATCTACACTGATATGGACTCGGTAATGTGTTAGAAATGAAAGGATGCCACACCGTTTGATGGAAATGAAAATTATCAACCTACAGAGGGCTGAATTCAAAGACACCTTGAGAATCAAAGTTAAAAAATGATGCAACAGGCTAGTCCATTTTGATTAAATTTTATTCCAGTGAGTCAAAAAGGGTACACAGTAGATTGTATGGTTTATATGTTGGGGAGTGCTGCTAATAAGTTGACAGATGGTGCCTGGAGGATCTCCTCACAGATCTGAACCAGGGCATCACTGAGCTCCTGGACAGTCTGAAGTGCAGCCTAGTGGCATCGGCCGGACTGAAACATAATGTCCCAGGTGTTCTACTGGATTTAGGATAAACATAATGTTCTCCACAACTTCTCCAGACCATTTCATGTCTGTCACATGTCCTCAGAGTGAACCTGCTCTCATCTGCAAAAAGCATAGGGCACCAGTGATGAACCTGCCAATTCTGGTAGTCTATGGGAAATGTCAATCAGGCTCCATAGTTCTGGCCACTGAGTACAGAGCCCACTAGAGGATATTGGTTCCTCAGGCCACCCTTATTAAGTCTATTTCTGATTGTTTTCTGATTGTTGACATTCACAGCAGTGCCCTGCTGCCGGTCATTTTTTAGCTTTGGAAGTGCTCATCCTGTCCCTCCTTGCACAAACCAGAAGATACCGGTCCTCCTGATGGGTTAAGGACCTTCTGTGGCCCTGTCCAGCTCTCCGACAGTAACTGCCTGTGTCCTGGAATCTCCTCCATGCTCTTGAGACTATGCTGGGAGACACAGCAAACCTTCTGGTAATTGCACATATTGATGTGCCATTATGGACTACCTGTACAACCTCTATAGGGTCCAGGTATCGCCTCATGCTACCAGTAGTGGCACTGACCCTAACCAAATGCAAAACTAGTGAAAAAACAGTGAGAAAGCTGATGACAGAAGACAGGATCAGTGTTCTCCACCTGTAAAACCATTCCTGTTTTGAAGGTTGCCCCTCTAGTGCACCTGTCGTTAATTTCATTAACACCAAAGCAGCTAAAACTGATTACCAACCCCCTCTGATACTTAAGTGACCAGATCGATATCACAGAAGTTTAGCTTACTTAATGCTATACTCCGATTAACAAGTGTTCCTTTAATTTTTTACTTAGTGCATTATGAGTAGAGTGCGTTTTGGTCACTGAATATTGAAAATGAGCATGAAATATCCAGTCAGGTCGAAGACAGTGACACACTGTATCCACAATTTTGCCATTCGATTTGAAATAAAACTGAAGACAGATTTAGTAAAGGAATGACAAAGCTTTGCAAAAGGAGCAAACCCATTGTTTTGGGAGACTTCTTAAGTTCCAGACTTAAGGCGGTCCTTGCAGCCAAAACAGTTTTTGTCATTAAAGCATTAAAATAATCAGTTTATAAAATGCTTATGTGAATTTGAACTTTTGAACAGCCCCCTGAAAACATGGGAATGTGTATAACAATAAATGAAGCAATGCAGTTCAACCCCTTGAGACTAAAAGATAAGCTTTCAGAGTTCAAATGCATCACAGTTGTTTTATTTCAAATCTGATGGGATGTCTGGCACATCAGCAGTGACAACAGAGGTTAAGGACACAGACAAAGTGAACAGGCCAAGGGAGCGAGCAGCCTCTCTTAATTTGTGCTTGACCGTTCAAGCCTAAGCATAGTGCTCGTGATTCTAGTGTAGCAAAGGTGCTTCAAGGGTAGGCTCGGTGGCAGTGTGGCAGCCAAAAGTGACTAAAAGCTGCAGAGTCACAGGTTACTTACACATATAACTCTACTGGGAGAGCCTATTGAGGAGCCCGGCGGAGAGATGGAGGCCTCGGACAGGCGTCTGTGCTGTGGGTTAGAATCAGACAAAGAGGGAGTTAATTTACATAGTGAGGAAGTTTCGCTCTATATCTGTAGAGTTCTCTCTATACCACTGTCAAATGCTCTTAGGACTGTTTTAAACTAGCGCTCCGTAAACACACAAAGACTGAACTGAAACTCCAGCTCACCCTGAGTCTCCTCTCTGCTCTCGCCGCTTGCTTGCATAACGGGTGCCACACCTCGCATCCTGAGGAGCAAGAGAAAGAGGGCAGTCACACAGTTGCTGGGTGTTCCCCGCATGCCGTGCATTTTCTTGCAGTGGTGAGCACAATCTAAAACATGTATATGTGTGGATACTCGACCTGTCAGGTACATTTCCTCGCCCTCTTTGAACATCATGTTGCAGCGGGCGCACCGAGCGCAGGTTGGATGGTAGTGTTTCCCTCCTGCCTGTGTGATAAGGAGAGGACGTGGCTGAACATAAATCACAACCACAAGGATTTTCACAGATTGAGGGCTAATCTAAAAATCGCACCCCACCTTGCAGAGCAGGTCACTGCCTCCATATGTTTTCTATGTGCTTTATTTGACCACCAGTAGCCTCAGAAAGTATTAAGACACCAGTGGATTGCCTGAAGCTGTTTCATTAACATGCTAGAAACCACCCATTCTCTCCCTATGCCATAATTAGAGCAAAGATCCCCGTAGGTCAGTCACATGAGAAAGGGTGTGTATGCATGTGTGCGTACAATACAGAATCATGTAAGTGAAGGACATGCGAGTGTGAAATATGCCCTTGAACATGCAGGGTGCCTCGAGGGGACAAATCCAAGCACATGGTGCAGCCGAAATGGACAAAGAAAAGTGATCACGCTCCTGATGTTTCTCACATGCAACCCTGCGGGGCTGATGGCCGAGGCGTGGCCCCATCCCATCACCTCTGCCTTCCCTAAACGCACCATTCGAGAATTTCTATTTATAGAGGCACTGCAGACGAGGAGACCTGAACTGTGTCAGCTGAACACCCCCGGCATGCAAGTTTAAGTGGGTGTGTTTGTGTGCGCGGTGAGGTACTTTATATCATTTCAAGCTGCACTGAATTTTCCTGGTCTTCATAAATCGCACGTTTTTACTGGATTTCCAGGAAATCGGTTGCACCTGATGAGCTCCCTCCCTCCAGCAACTGCCACTGTACAACAAGGCGTTTAGCTGTTTCCGAGGTGCGTCTTAACCGCACTCCCTATCTGCTCAGGTTACTACGAAAGGGGGAGGATGCAGCACTTCTGTCTGTTTTCCAAGCAGTGGAGCATTTACTATCGGTGACCAAACGGTATCAGTTAAACAAATGCTGTTACCATCTCAAATGAGGAACCTCTCTGGTGGCATTAACAGGCTGCTAAATTTATTGCCGAACTGAGACATTAAGTGAAACATAAGAAAGATGGGTTTATGATCCTCTACCCTCCACTTTCCCTCTTTATGTCTCCCCTCCTCCATCTTCTCTATAACTACTCATTAAACTAACAACCTTTGGCTGTGTTAAGTTAAACGGAAGCGCTGCGCCGTGGGAAAAAAAAGCCTAATTATCAACACAGACGCAGAGAGATTAATCCGGGTGTTTGACGTCAGACAACATAAATGAAAACAACACTTTTAAACAGACATCTGTGTAACTTATTGGTATTTGTCAATGTGCCAATAATCAGCTCCTAAGTTTTTCTTATATTTAATGAACTGCATTTTGCAAGTGTAGGGATAAAAACCTCTGCATGAGACTTCCCGTGAGTCAGTCTAGATGCACGCTGCATCCTAAAGAAGTGCATCATTATGTGATCAAATACTGACAGAAGACTGAATGCAAGTGAGTGCAGATACACTTGTTCAGAGAACAAACGACACAGATGCAGTGGGAAAAGAAAGTGAGAGAGAGACTTGCAGGCTGACATGTCCCCATGTCTATAAATAGCCTAGAGAGGCTGACAGTCAGGAACAAAGCACTTTACACCAGCTATTCTGACAGGCGAAGGAGCAGAGGGACAACAAGACCCTGTATGTGCATGTGTGTGTTTGTGTGTGTGTCTGACAAAGTTTTACTACATCTGCTCCCTTTCCTCAAGTCCCCTCAGACACAAGACGCCCACCAGAGACTCTTCCAAAACATTTAATTAGCATCTGCACTTTATCACTTTCATTATTTCCAGCCCTGCTCTCCTCATTACTCTCCCTTCACTTCTTTCTTAAGCCCAACTCCTAACTCTTTGCTGTAGATCCTTTGCTGCTGACTCCTTCTGCAATCTCTTAAAAAACTGCTTCACTCTGTGCATTTTTAATCCCACATTCTGTGTCTCCCTCTGACATCACCCTTCACTTTTTAGCCTCTGATCTTTTTTTTTTAAACTCCCTTTTTGTCTCCATTCCTTTCACAAAGTTGTGCCTCAGTCTAGTTTTTTTTTTTTTAACCTTCTTGGAGTGGAGGGCCGTTTGCGTTTTCTTCGACCTCAAGTAGAAACAGTCGATCTGCTCGGATGTTCTGTCGGGCACGCTCAGCGCGGTGCAGCTCAATTGGTTTCGGTTTAGTAAAGCTTCACAAAATGTTTTATCACCCCTTCAATCTTAAGTCGGTCACTCCCTGAAGCGCAGCAGGGCTTAAACTCCGCAGAGGACGCGCGACGCAGCCGTTCAATTACGATAACGCTGATTACGCTCCGCGGTTCACTCCAATTTGGATTTCTGTGCTGCTGCTGCGGTGGGATCATCTAATGTTGACATCTGGTTCCGTTCTCACCTCCAAAACTCTTCCACTGATGTATCTGCTGCAGGTCTCACATTTCACCCCATACTGGGCGTGGTAATCTGCCTCACAGTATGGCACTCCATCCCTGCAACATAGAACATATAAAAGAAACTGCTAGCAGTGTGTCAAACGCACAATTTGCCTTTTCTTGGGGAAACTACAGATAAAGATGGACAGAGCAGTTGTATGGTATTTTGTTTCTCTCTGTTTCCTTCCCTTTACACACTCACTTGCTGATGTACTCTCCAGTGAGGACCATGTTGCAGGTCCGACATCTGAAGCAGCTGACGTGCCACTGTTTGTCCAGCGCCAGGAGAGACTGACCCTGCTTGATCTCGGCTCCACATCCAGCGCAGTCTAGAGAAAGAAAAAAAAAGAACAGGAAAAGGGAAGAAAAGAAAGAGAGACGCAGAGAGATAAGATATTAAAATGTTGTGGAGCGGCGGAAATTGTAAGAGACAGAGAAAGGCAAAGTGAGCCCAAGGACTAAGTGTACATCTTTAAGCACTTTCTGAGCTACTAAGTGCAGTTTTCATCACTGCCACCACCTTAAATAAAACCTACTGTGCTTTTTACGCTCCCGTAAAAGGTCCAGGGGATGTGGGAAAGTAACAAAAAGTGTCCGGGTTGAAAAAAAGAGACAGGGAGGCAAAATTGTTACATTAAAAGTTTTTATTAAAATTTCTATCACTAGTTAAACTAAGAGAGAAGCTGCTATCACCTTTAAAGTAAGGAAAACAACAAAAAGCAGGAGTTCATCACTAAACTAAAAAGTAAATCAAAAAAGGGTAAGTCAGCAAAACACCGTCCTCTCCACAGACCACCACACACAGCTCACTAGCTGCACAACCAGCAAGGCTCTCTGGCACCAAAGTTTACCTTTCTCTGACTTGAAGTACATTAGCTTAATTGCTGATTATATAAGCATGGAGCACATACATCGTTTTTCCCCTCAGAAAGATGCTCCAGCAGGTGTTACTGACCAACAGGAGCATCTGGAGGCTTAAAAAAGGGTCAGCCCTCTGTTTGTTTGTACTAGATGGATGCTTGGCTTTAGCTTAACCTTTTTGACCCGCTCTGTTGCACATGAGAGTAAGTCACTCTAGGGACCACTCCAGTCTGCTTCGTCAGCCAAGACAAACTGTGTTTTGTAGTGAAAAACTGCAGTGTGCAGTGCAAGCTGGGTTTCTGGCGTCCAAATCAATCTTAAAAAGTGATTTAGCGGGGATTGTGCTGAGTTTAAAAGGGGTGGGATTTTTAGTCACTGGATAAAATAGGTATTAGATCATCTAAAATTACGTAACAATGTTTGTGACAAGGAGCGGCCGGCTACAGACGCATATAAATGTACAATAATTAATGCAGGAATGTTGCTGCTCACCACACCTTTATCTGTGATGTTAAAACAGTTTTTTTAATCTAATGGTAAATGGTATGGTTCTTCTTCACACAACTTGCCTCATTTAGCTATTCATACCTATTCTCTGAGCTCAGTCCTTCAAATACATTCAGTTTGAATATTATTTTTTTTTAATATATAATTTGATTTTTGGTGAAGATGTGTCAATACACAGTTCTCAAAGTGCTGAAACTGCCACAAAAGTAACTGCTTATGACCCAAAGCATACAAACCATCAGTCATGTAAGGCAGTGTGTCAGTTATTGTGTGGGTAGGGTGAAGAGAAAATGAAAGGAGTGGGTGAGAGGGCTGACACGCAACAAAGGTGCCCAACAAAACTGGGGAAGTTGGTTTTATGTCATAGACACTAAGCTCTTACCCCACTGTAATATCTCCTATAAACGTTATAATCTTGAATGAACAGAGTTTGAATCCTTAAGGATCAGAACATGGCATTACAGCACTGTGTAAAAAGTCTTGAGTCACCCCTCATTTCTTTATATTTTGCTTCCACTGGTGTATGCATGAGAAAACTTTCATAATTACTCAGCTCCGTTTCCCCCCCTTTTTTTCTAAGAATTCTGCACACTAAGCATTTATTTAACTTCTTAAATATCCGTATCGTTATGCGACATGAGGCAGTGCATTATGTTTAGTGTGTGTGCCGTGTTCCGTCCACACACACTGCGTCCTCATAAGACAGAGTTATGAACATGTACCTGGGGAGCTGTTTGAATTTTATTCTCCTGAATGGAGCAATCTGGGGAGGACTGTTGTTCACTGCCTATACGCCATCTGTTGTTACTGCACAGCCACTGAGCAGCAGACTGCTGTCTGTATGCTACGCTTAACAAATGATTCACTATCAGTCACTATCCTGCTGCTGTATGATAATAATTTGTCATTTTAAATAACGAGAAGGAGAAAAATAACTTTACTAATAATCCCTCTGGGAAATTCCTGCATAACAGTTGCGGAAAGATTTGCAGAAGGAGGAATTTTGCATATCTGAATGAACTGAGGAAGGAAGAGCTCTCTGTGACCCTCGCTAGAGTATTCTGTCATTATTAGGACTGTTTCTGAGTGGGCTACTCTTGCCAGCAGGGTGACTGTGCAGACTGTGGGAGACTTCCAAGACAGAGAGGAGTTTAAACACCTCCTTCTCTCTGCTACTGAATGTAGATCATCCAGCTTTAGTACCAGGAATAAACTCAATTTTTTAGTCTCCACTTGCCGTCATTCATCCTCAGGTTTTATCATAGACTGTATAAAAGATGGATGCAAGTTACTGTGACATCACCTGTTGGTTTCTAAAGTTCTGTTATGAGGCATCTAGATGAGCGTTAACACCACCGCCATCTTGGTTTCAAAGAAATTGATGTGACAAGCAGGGGCGGGTCTAACTGCATGCTCAGTGACTAATGATTTATGTTTGATATGCCGTTAGCCATTAGCGGTTTCCTACCACAGATAATCCTAATTTTTAAAACACATTATAACTGAGATTTACAAAGTAGGCCACATTTTTTATTCAATCTGACTCGAAATGAGTGACTGACTCAGCAAGAACTTGTTTACAAAGGTCAAGACAGACTTCAATAGGACTGGAAGTCTTTTTGTAGCTATAACTATCGCCATCTGGTGCCCTTCAGATACAATGCGAGATTAAAGCACTTTGACATTGACTTAATGAGTCTTTAAAACAGTCACAAACCCAACATCACTATGGCTAGATTCATTTTTTATATGCAGTCAAAGATCTAGTAACACACAGGGTAGCAGGCTAATGATTTATGTTAATAAACAACTATATGATATAAATGTGAGCATGCAGTGAACAAAACCGCTATACCCTGTATGTTTGAAATTGGCAGAAGTGGAGTATGTGTCTGTTTGAGTTGCATAATTCTCAGCTGGCAGATCAAGCGACAGGTCGCTCCGCTGATTTGACAGACACATGATTAGCTAAATGAGCAAAGTAGGCTTCGTGGACGTGTCGCATTAGTTTTAGCGCACCGTAGCGCCTGGTGGCCCTAAACAGAACGGACAGAGCGAGGTGGGCGCTGGACTTACGGCTGGGCCCGTGGATCTTGATCGGTTCATTTGACTTGACAAGTGTGTGGGAGCACTGCTGGCACACGCAGTCCTTTCCACTGAACGTCACCCTGTCTCCGATCGGAAAGGGTTTACTGAGGAGGCAAAAAAAAGACAGACAAGAGAATTAGAAAGCGGAGCACAATGGGCGTTAAAACGCCTGCAGTAATTCTGTGTTTACATCCAAGTCTAGTGTATTCATTGAAATAACAAATGGGTGCTGGCAGGGACATGATTCGGTGACAGACAGGCCATAATCCTGCTGACACAAGCTGAATTCGGTCCGACATCCTCTATGAAACTGAAAATACATTTGCAAACTGTTGTGATGACGGGTTAATAGGATGCTGATTGTTACAGGAGCACCTGGCTGCTCTGTGATTAAAGAGGCGATAATGCGCCAGGCTTCTGAAAGGAAAACTGGCTCTCTCAGTGAGAATAAAAACTTATTAGGGAGACTTTGTGGAGCGCATACTAATTTTAATTGCCTATTGCTCTCTCAGTCTAGCCATCCAGCTTGCCCTCCCTACACAGCTGATGCCACCAGGTCACCGTTTTCAAGGCTTCAAAGAAAGAAAGAAGAAAGAAAGAAAAGCAAAAACATGCGCCTGCTGACAGGCGGAGAATATGACAACCAGGCAACACCAATGAAATCAAATTTGCCACATCACGATGCACTGTTTTGACTCGCTTTCCTCTCCTTTCCAAGGAGACAGATTGATTTCCTTATGACCAGGGACGATACGAGAATGAATGGGGAGCTAAAAGGCTTAGAGAAGGCTGTGTAAAAGACATAGATGGCAGTAATCCTTTTACTCCCCCACCGAGCCCTGGAGCCGGAGCCAAGACCCAGAGGGAGGCTTGAGTCTCCAGTAGAGCTCCCAGTCAGCACACATGAGTGCAGCATATCCATGTAGTCACTTAAAGGTGCTCAGAGCATGTATAAAGTCTTCTCTCTCTCTCTCTCTGTGTGTCTTTGCTAACAACGTATTCTAGACTTGCTCCTCTGTGCATTTATTTTATTAACAAAAGGGCACCATCCAAACATGAGAGCTGAGCTGCAGATACACAAATTATGCAACAAAAGCTCTGGTAAACACAAGGTGCTGAAAAGTGATTTCACTAAGGCTTTATTTTAAATGTCACTCTTCGGCTGGTCCCGAGGTTAACCGCATGTTTTAAAACTCAGACATGTGTCCATGCGAATATTTTTGTCCAGCTCCAAGCACGACAGACTAAATCTCTTCTACATTTCTGAACATAGCATTCACATTGTATAGTTCCGCAGAACGAAGCACCAGAAATGCTGTGATGGTGCAGAAAAGCATCTTCTTGCATTTCTGACCTTGTCTTTACCTGTGTGTTGCTCTCACTCCCTCAAGACACTCTTGCCTTGTCAGCCTTTTGCAGCGCTTTAAAAATTTACTCTGTTTACATATTTAATGCTTTCTTTTTCTTAACTGGCCAAAAAAGTAAAGCTATTTCTGACTTTAGGGGTATGTCCTCTTGCTTTGATCATCACTGCTTTAAAAAAACGTTCACATGGAAAAGCGAAACTTGCATTCGGCCTACATTAGAGCTGAGGCAGTGATGACAAAGAAGTCAAAGTGGAATAATGATGAGGACATAAAGGAAGAGATGTGGCTGATGATTAAAGAGCGCAAAGATTATTATTTGTGAATAATGAGAATGACGAAGAAGAAGCAAGAGCAAAGGAGGTGCGTCCAGAAGGAAGATAGAAGTGAAAGATCAGGGGAAGAAAGGACGTACAAGATGGAACAGTCAGCAATGTGACAGGGGGCAGACGGAGCACGAAAGAAGAGATTCACCCTTTGGCTTCTTGCTGTCCCTTCTAGTTTACTCCACATACACTGACAACACATACACATACACACACATCCCTGTCACTGCCAGCGCTGCTCCACTGCCTGTCTCTGTCCTGCTGGTATCATTTCAGTTTTGTGGAGGGGGGTTTTGTTTTTTGCCCACAGCTGCTGGGTCTGAATGTATGTTTATCAGGCAATGTCAAGCAGATACCCGACAACAATCTCTACTATACTAGAAGACGATACTATAAGTAAGCTAAAAGGCTGCTCACTTATTCACAAGGAGGCGCCACAGCAGGTACCTCTGCATGTTTGATTTGTCAGATTTTTTACGCCCCAATGCCCTTCTGGACGCAACCCCGCAAGGGATTTGTGTCTTCTCCCAGGATCAAAGCAGGGATCTTTCGCTTGTTAGGTGAATGCGTAAACCACTACAATATGATTAACTCAGGATACTGTAAGTAAAGATCCTTATAATGTAAACAACACATTAAAAACCAGTCAGCAAGTGAGGGAGTGCAAATGAAAGGCAGGTTATCCCATATATGCTGCATGCTCTGAAGCGAAAGCGAGGGACATGGTTAAATAAAATAAGGAAAGGAGCCAACATTGATGCTGAGATTTCGTTCTGAAGGAGCTTAACATGAACACTGATGGAGTTCATAGGAGAGATGACCTACTTTTAATAAAACCTAAAAGCACAATACAGCTTTCCTATCTTTCCTACACCTGAGCTTTCCAATCATGCGTTTGCTGACATTCAGAAGATGAATCATAAGTTAATTATTAAATCCTCCATGAAAAAAAAGTCAGTCAATTAGCCAATTCTTGTTTTTAAAGATGCAACTTCTGCTGCGTCACTTCAGGTCTTGAGGCTAAAAATAGTGACTCACAGAAAGTAAAAAACAGTCATGCGTTTCTTATTCAGTGCCTCCACAATCTGTTTGCTATTTCCTGCCGCCTCTATCATGCTGTTCTCTAACAAATTACTAATGAAGTCTCACAGAATAGACTGAGAAAAGCACAGATACTCTACATAAGTCAATCGGCAGGTCTCACATATCTTTTGTGCAATACATAAAGCAGCAGGGTGAGTGCATGCTGCAAATAGTGGCTGCCAATAACGATATTATACTGTTTATTTGTTATAATGCTACAAATCCAAACTAATCAAAAATAACTAAGGTAAGAGATGCATAAGCAACTTTTATTCACATGAAGTGATAATACATTTTCTGCTCTGCAATGACTGGTTAACACTGGCCAGCAGGTCAGCATAGCATTTTGCCAGTAATGAGCCAGACATTGTTTTGTCATTTTGTATCGGTGGAGACCAAAGCAGAGCAAAAAAAGAGACTCTGTATCATCTTTAAATCTTCCCAAGTGGCCAAATATAATTTAATATAATATGATATAATATGATATGATATGATATGATATGATATGATATGATATGATATGATATGATATGATATGATATAATATAATATAATATAATATACAGTTCTCAAGATAACTACAGCGCAACCTTGAGCACAATTTGGGTGAAGGGCCATTAGGTGATCACCGTGTGCATGTTTTGGCAAAAATGGACTAATACTCTAGGAGGAGTGACAAATCCTGTGAAAATGACGAGTGTGACCTTGACCTTGGGCAAACTGTGGGTGAAGGCCCCTTAAAGGTCAGATTAAATTCTGACCAGAACTGTAGGATGACTAGCAATTATTATGACTTGTTGTGAACTGTGGACAGATGGATGGACAGACTGGAAGTAATCAATCGCTTGACCTAAAATTCATATTTCAGAATAAAGTTCTTGTGCTCCTCTTCACTCTATCGGGTGCACATAAACATCAGCAGAATACATCAGAGAATATATATCAGTGCTTCCCGAACAAGACACTCGTATATAGTATTATGTGTGTGTCTTTAGAAGGAACATACATACCTGCAAACACTGCAGACAAAGCACTTGGGGTGGTACGTGCGTCCCAGAGCAGAGACCACTTCTCCCGTGATGAAGGTGTCACAGCGGTCACAGCGTGTACCATACAAACGCTGATAGTCTGCCGTACAGATGTATTCGCCCTTCTTCTGGAAGAAGCCAGATTGTGCTAAATCACAGTTACACACTGTGGACAGAATGATGAGAGACAGGAAAAGTGGGACATTGGAAACAGTAAAGCATACAAAACAGAATTCTATACGTCTGTTTTTAATCCTATTTTTGGTTTTCCGCTTTAAGAGAACACATTTTTCTTTATCTGTCATCTGCTCTTTTTCTCTGTTTTGTTCCACTACCTAAACATGTTTTTTCAGTCAGCACTTTTTTTCGTTCAGTCTGAGCGCCCTCCTTTTTTACCTGTTTGTGTGTGTATATGTGTGCTTGTTTGTGCTGTGTGTGTGTCTGTTTGTTTTCACACATGGCTGCTAGGGAAGTTATTCAGTTCCAGACAGTGGTGAGCCAATTTGCAGTGATGGGAATATAATTATATAATCAGTGGAAAAGTCATTTTGTGCTAAACAATGTGAAGAAGGAGACAAAACAACAAACCACAAGCTCCCAGCATCATCAGGACATCCACTACGGTCTCATTACATTTCACTGGAGAAGACATCAACATTTCTTGCTGTGTATGCACAAGGTAAGTGCTCAGTTTGTGTATGTGTTTCTATATATTGTGGATCCTAAGCAGACAGTACGTGCTACAGCCCTTTGCCGTGTAACTGAGAGGGAATTCCAGTGGGTGTAACAATATAGCCAAGAGGCGTTTTCACAGATCAGCGGCTGGCGTGGTCTCTAGTTTCTTCCTATGCGGTTAACCAACAGGAAAAGCTGACAATTACTGGAACCTCTGACTGAAAAAAACTATTATTACCTGATATATATTGCACTAATGAAGGTCATTAGAGAGGTACTTGTATAAACATTTAGGGTTTTTTTTTATTGTTTTAGCCAAATGAGAAATTCTTGAAACCAACATAAAGAGTATTTAAACCTTTGCCAATGCTGAACTTCACCCTCTCTTTCAGCATTATAGGTTTGACCCAGTAATTATTCATTTGCTGACACGGGCACTGTAATTAGACTTCTGTATAGTATACAATTATCATGTAACATAGCTGCAACCACTGTAACAGTTCAGATGGCAAAGCTTCAGATGGAGTCAACCATCATACTTATCTAAACACCTCTCACTAAACATACTGGTCTAGTATGAAATAGGGGTCTTTTTTCTACATGCAAAACAAAATCTGAATAGAAACCTGATGTTGTTTGTAGAAGTCTTTCCTTGCTGCTTTATAGGGACCCTTACAGAATCTATATGTGTAATCCCTAAAGCAGGTGAGTTGTGTGATTATATGCACATGGCACAGGAGTGGTAACTTAATTCATTATTCATAACAATTGATTATTTGTGACTCAGAGACTCAGCGTACAGTCTGTGCTTTTCTATATCTCAGACCTTTACAGTCATGTGAAAAAGAAAGTTTTCACAGGACTTTATGCAGTTCTGTGTATAAAGAAAAAAATAAGTACACCATTACTGCTTCTACAGGCATAAAGAGGTTAAGTATCACCAGATGCTGCTAAATGCACTTGAATAGGTGATCATCAGCAAGTGTGACCACCTCTATGAAACCAGAAGTTGTGGCAGTTTGCTGTTTAGGAGCATTCAGATGTGTCTTAACACAATCCCTAAATCTTCCCAGGAAGATTATTAAAAACAAACATCCCTAGAAAATTCACCGAGAGGTCAGACTTTGCAATCCTCAGTGGAACTGCAAAAAACAAAAGAGCTACATCTCAGACTTTACAGGCCTCAATTAGCATTTTAGATCTTAAGGTTCATGACAGTACAATTAGCCACAGGACCTGGGCACACTGCAGTTATTGAGTCAACCATGAACTCCTCTGTATGCCAAAGTATTCTAGACTCAAATGTGAGGCCATCTGTCCTATAGCTGAAGCTTTGCTGAAACTAGATCATGCAACAGGACTGATTTCCAAGCACAGTAGAAAATCTACAACATACCACCTGAAAATGAAAAGAAGCAAGTTGTTGCAGTGGCACAGTTAAAGTCCAGACCTCAATGCTGTGGTGGGACTTTAAAAGTGCATAAACAAACAACTGCAAACCCCAATGAACCGAAGCATTGTTGTGAAGAAGACGGGGCCAAAATTCCTCCAAAACAACAATTATTCCAAGTGCTAAAGGTGGTTCTACAAGATACCAAATCATGAAGTGTAGTTCATTTTCACAGGAGTGCATAGAGTCCTGTGAAGGTAACTAAAAACATATGGCAGCAGTTAGACAGAAAATAAACAAAACCCATCCTACAGGACAATAAGTGATTGTTAAATTATCACTACACCAAGACAGAATATTGAGTGTTTATGACATCACGAAATCATCACTTATGTATTAAAAACTATATCAACACCATAAGCAGTAGGTCTGGGCTAGTAAGTATTGTTAAACTCTTTTTGACATGATAGTGTTATGGCGCCTGTTCCATGTGGAAACATCACCTGCTGAACACAGAGACTCTTGCACAAATGACCTCAAAAAGACAGGTGAACTTATGGTGTTGTTGGACCAGAGCAGATTCTGTGCAGAAATACGTCACATGTCCCTGGTGAAGCAGGAGGTCTTGCAAGCAATGGTCAGTGAGTTAGAAACACATCCAGCATTTGCCTCCCATGTTTCTAAATTTTGTGTTTCTGTGTGTGTTTAATTTTCACTCAGATGTTTTAATCAACCGATGATGGAGCGGCGGCCTACCCAAGATGTACCCTTTGTCCTATGACAGCTGGAATAAGCTATACCCTCCCCCCACGACCCTGACCTCAATAACAGTAAAAAAAAAAAAATAATGCATTGATATATGAATGCCATGATGTTATTTTGTGAAACTCTGGACGGATGAGAAATTCTCCCGTGTTTCTACACCGAAGCCAAACCACTGACCATCATCATCACATGTAAAGGAAATATAAGCTTTAGGGAAAATCAGGAGGTTAACAGTATCAGGTTAACTGCTGCTAAATGACTGCCACAGTAAATAAACATCTTAATTTACCAAGGCATCACTCTTCTTATGGTGGAATGAATCACCTTCAATACCAATAACTTACTGATAATAAATGGATTTATACTGGCCACATACTACAGAGAGTAAGCTGCTGCTCTAGGCAGTACTTGGCTCCCTACAGCCGCCCAGTTTTCAATTTTTGTTGGCAGGCTGAGAGTTCACAGACACGCAGACATACACATAAACCCTTCAAAGGGCCTCATTTAATCTCAAGCTGTTTATGAGTGGAGCACATTGACTTAATGGTGTAATAAAAGATCAATGGGCCCCTCACTTAAAAACAAAACAATCTCCCTCAGGAGGATGGAAACACATAAATCTATCCCCGATGAGGTGGCACACTGCGTATGCAGAGATAGCATGACAGAACTGGACAGCGTGCACACTGAGACGCGATCACAGCAGATCTTTATCATTTTGACAGGTCATTGGCATTGAGGAAAAGTGGGTGCAGATTTGCAGTAGAAGGAGCAAAAGAAGATCCATAAGGAGATCCACAGCTCTCAGATATAAAATAGCTTGTTTATATAAATGTGTGTGTGTGTGCCTGCGCCAACCACATTTCCAGAACCACTGAACAATGGCACAGAGCTTCAAAAAGTGCCTCGACTGCATTTTGAGCCAGACTTACTAAGGCTCTTACCAGAAACCCAAATCACAGGCTATCCAGTTCCTTTACGGAAAAAAAGGGAATGAGAGGGTAAATATTTCCACATCTATTAACGTTTTTCACCATGGAAAAAAAAATAAAAAATCATTGTGTCTTGAAATGCCATTCACTTAATAAAAACAATGTTTTCATCTTCTCAAACCAAATTGAAGTCATTGACTGGTTTAATTTCGGCTGGTTCTCGTTTGGCTCTCTCTTTTCCTTTTGCTCAGTCTCTCCACCATCGTTCCCAAAATGATTTGCTTTTCAGTCTCAGCCCAGATTGATTTCTAAATAAGTGAAATCTGCTCAATTAGCCTAATGCACTATATGCATTAGCATACGGATGCCGGACCGAATCACAGCCGGCTGAACTGATCGGCTCAACCTGGGTTGGATGGGAGAGATGCATGTTGGCTTATCGCGCTGTTTTCTTCAGACGATAAGCTGGTTGCATTGCAAAGGACGTCCCCCCCTTACCCAGTTGCCAGTAGGACATAAACCTTCTACGGTTGCCCTAGAGACAGCTAGGTCCCAGTTTGAGTGATGAGGTGGTGGTGGTTCTAGTGGTAGCTCATTCGGAGAAGCTTTAGTTGAACCGGGAGCTGTAAATACTAAACCTCGTCTTTGATAATCTGATGATCTGCACCCAGGTTCTCTTTTACTGTAATTGTGACATAAAGGATTATTCTGTGGTCTGATTTATATAGTTCTAACCTGAACAAACAACTGTTAGCAGACATTACTGACGAAATGAGAATTTTGTAGCTTATTAACCTGTAGCTACTCTTTTTATTGGATTTAAAGACTTTCCACGATATGTCTGTAACTACAAACATCCCTATTACTACGAATGAATCATTACATCAGATCAAACTACAAGTATAAATTTAACACACTTGCTTGAACAGGGTAATCACTTTGTAATGTGTACCTGAGTGAGTAACCAAAAGAAAATTGCACTTTTTAGATATTTGAAAACAGCGCCATTTGTAACACTTCCCTAAAAAGCTTTCCACTTTTACAAGCATATTCAGAAGGAGTCCTTCTACTTTCCAAGTGCTCCCAATTCAACCGTGACCATCAAGCATAGTTTCTAAGCTCATCCCTCAGAATTTTAGGTGCCAACACAGTGGGTGGAGTTGGGACTGAATCCGGTGTCTCTGCTGCTGCTGCAGTTGTGGCCCAGCTTGGCTCTAAGAAGAAAGATTTTGGTTAGAGCCACACAACCAGCACCACATGGGTGCGGGCACACCACCATAAAAACAAGAGCCCAGCACAACTGACTGAAAACTTTTCTGGTCTGCTTTAATATCCTCTGAATAGACTGTGGGGATTTTTACTGCCACATCCCACATCGATGTGCAAAACTCAAAAGTCAATAAAAAGACTTTGTTTTGTTTGTTTGTGTAAGAAATTTGTATTATTCCGTGGAGACGTTGCTAGATTTATTGTCACTTAAATGCCTAAATAAAGACCAGCTTTGCAGAACCAAATTAGATCAAACACTCAATTTCATCTATTTGCTTGTTTTATGCTCTCTCCCTGAATGACATGCTAATGAGGGAAACCAAAAGATGACGCTCCTCTTCTTGATGTATTTCATTTTGGGGCTGTGCAGGAAGAATCTAGAGATCATAAGTCTCCTTATTTGAGGTTAACATGTAGGCTGGTGTCTGCAGCTGTGGTCATTATAACAGCACTGATTAGGCATCCACGGGGGGTCTGCCTGATTGGGTATTTATCTCCAGCCAACAGACGCAATTAAAATTCCCTTCTGAAAGTCAGCCTAGGCCGGAAC
>VUQG01004859.1:44225-57351 GCA_015106755.1 Etia nguti
AAAAAAAAATATAAAAAAAAAATTTTTGTATATAAAAAAAATATATATATATATATATATATATATATATATATATATATATATATATATATATATGCATTAAACGATAATAAACCATTCCTCTACGCAACTTGTGCAACCTATAAAAACATATTACGGAAAAGATGTGGGAAGGCGATTCCTTTTTCATTTGTCCTGTAGCAGTTTTGGTCTCAAATGTCACAAAGAACTGATAAGTAACCCACAACTTACTGACTGTCTTTGTTTTAGTGTGGAACTATTAAAATAATTCTGAGAACGCTTGCTCAAGGCTGTAAAGCAGCATGACAAACACCATTCCCCGCTTCTTTTATTTCCAGTTTTCATTTTACACATGCACAGACACTTGCTTATCACGAGGCCCTTTCAGACTTGCCCTTCACTCTGCAAATGTTGCCAATTGTACATGTCAGTTTTGCATTTGAAATGAACTATGAGTCCGTCTGATTTTTGCTGAGCCAAATAAAAATATAAACCCCATTCATCAGACTGTCAACCTCTTAAATTTCCCTCAGTTTGAATGTCAGTTGGTCACAGTGCAAATGCATTTTGCCTCCAAAGTCTACAGCATAACCAGTGTACATGTACCTGGGTGTGTATTTCTCAAAATGTTAATTAACCCTGCAGTAAAAGATGTCATAGAGCATGCTGCCACGTAAATGTGCTTTACACAACACACAAATTACAAAGGTAAAAGGCATTCCACACAACTCCTACACTAACAGGGTGTGTGAGTATGTCACCATTGTTTCTATTGGAGGTCACCGGTGCTCTTGCAGTGCAAAGCTAAGTCAGTCTCATTAATCCACAGCATACAATCAAAAGAAAATCCCTTTTAAGTTGCCAGCAAATTAACAAGCTACCTTAGCAGGAGCCTGAGTCCCCTGCAAGGCACCTCTGATCCATTCCAATCCCCACCGTTTACTAATAGTAGCACTCAGCATGTACGCTAGAAGACGGATGAAAAAATGCATAGGCGGTATCTGTCAAAGTGTGCATGTGGGTGTGTGCTCAGCAGACGAAGACGTGACCAAGATAGATGTCTTGTTTCTGGCTTACTACTGGAATTCCCAGTTCTTTCTAACCATGACCACCCAGGCTTAGGAACTGCACAAGGCAGCTCCAGTTTGTCTGATTTTTATATAGCTGATTCATTTCTTACCGGTGCAGGTGAAACACTTGACATGAAAGTGGGTCTCTTGTACTCGTACCACTTCGCCTTTGCAAACTTCCCGACATCGCTGGCACCGGATTGGCCCAGAGCTCCGCTGACCGCCTGTTGAGTCTTGGCGATAAGCTGATGAAGGCATAAAAAGAACATTTACTTAACTCAGCTATGGTCCACTAACACACACATTAAAACACAATTTTTAAAAGTTGTGTTGACTGTTCCCATTCCCAGTTTACTTAAGGTTTAGTTTTCCACTTTCTCAAAGCACAGTTGCAGTTCTCAACCTATGACAAGGTCCTAAGCTTCACAGGCCTGTTATATGTAACTGATGCTAGTTTTTAAAGACACTTTAAGTTATAGTTACTTGTATATATTATGTATATAAATATGTATTATATTACTGCAAATGCATTAACCTGCATGGACATGTTGCCGTCGTTTCTGCCATTTTTTTAAAACTATTTCTTGATTTTTGAAATTCTTGCCCTCTTAAACTAAATTTAATCAACTTCCCCCTGGGATTAATTAAGTATTCTGATTCTAATATGCAGTATAAACAGAGCCTGGTATGAGTTCAAGCAGGCCAGGGAATCAAGCTCAGCTGCAATCACAGCAGATCATCTTTTCTCAAAATTACATACTAATGCAGTTTGATATTGCCGTTGTCAGTCACACAAATGTGATTCAGAGAAACTATACAGTATCCGCAGCATCTTCTTTAATGAGCATAATAATACTACTGTTAATGGGTGAAAGACATAGCGCGGCTTTTCATTTTCAAATGTTATCTGAGTGCACCAGGAGGCTACATTACAGACTCCACTGTGTGCAGTTTAAACAATAAGATCAGTGTGTAGCTCTGTCAACACTTGCTCTGAAGCTGTGAGGTCTGACACCTATGTAAGCTTGGTAAGCTCCAGGCTTTCTCTCTCACTGTCTCTATTTTTCACACAGTTATACAGGATGACACACACAAACATATACACACACACTTATAGACACACACACACACACACACTGCTGTGTCAGTAGAGAAAGCGAGATGGATCCCCTTACCTCATTATACCTTACATGTCAGACTCCTGCAAGCCCAATAGCTATTTCACACAGTCAGGAAAGCACGTTCATATAGAACGTATCGGAATAAATGCGAACACAAGGAAAAAAAGGTCAAAATAATCTACTAACTGAATCTAAATCTCTTAGGCTACTAAGGGCTCTTTAAAGGTCCATCTTCTCCTCTGGGTTGTAAACACACTTGAATCCACGGGCAAAGAAATGGGTAATGGACAACCAGTCATTCAATATTGAGATATATATATTGTGGCAGAAGAGCTGGGATTTATTGCTTATTTATCTCTATCTTTCAAAGGAGGATGAGAGGTCATACTCTCTGTGGAAGGGGTATAATGGCTGGGTAAACAGCTGGCCTTGACTACCTGAATAGCTAAGTGAAGGATTGCGCCGCTTCAGTCAAAGCAACACCAGCATATGGGCTGCCGTGACAGTGCTACCGATTCCATTTCAGCGAGTGAATCCCAAAGGGCTGGCATCACTTAAACAGTCCAAGGGCCTTGCACATCTCAGAGTCTGAGCGCTCCTCGCATCCCTCGAAGTTGACAACAGGATATTCGCTGTGCACGTGAACACGGGGACACGCATGCATGGCTGTAGGATGAAATCTATGCATAACTGTAGCTGTGTATTTTCTCACTCAAGACAGGCTCGTGGGCACTGAAAATATGCAAGCATATTTTTCCCACTCCCCACCTCCCACACTGGAGCCTCTGTAAGTTCATAGCTTTCCTCACAATGCTGGCAGCACTAACCTGACTGATAAGTGCCAAGGCGCTGGTTCAAACAATAGTACTTCTGTAAAACTATCTTTTTATTTTGTCTTTTGGGTTTTTTTTATTAATGTAAAAAAAACTCATCAGTAACGCTGTTCCCAACAGGTGGACATGAGAGATGATGGGAACTAACAGCAGAACATGTAAGCCTGTGCCAACACCTGTAAAAGACACAGAGTATTTATTTACAGGTCTGACCTTCTTAAACTGGGCCAGAACAAACCTCTGGCACACACCACAGCTATGTAACATTGTACAAAAATTAACAATGTAGCTCAAATCTGACCGTGGTAAGGAATGGCAGTTATCAACAGATACGTAAATTATAGGCAGGGGTGTTTTTCAAACACTCAACAAGTCTGTTTTAATGATCTGGGTGCTTGTTTAACTTCTTGAATGTCTGTGACAGAAAAAGAAAGACAGCCGAGGATCCAGGTCCAAAACAGCTCAGGAGCCGAAGCATTATGTAACTCTATCTAATTGTGTCAGCACGCTCACTCATTAACTGCAGCAAGGCTCTCCAAGTCCAAGCCCCTTATAGGCACCTCTCTAACAATCCTCCTTCCTCTGCCCTAGTGAGGTGTTGAGTCATTCTTCTAAATTATGGCCACCAGACTATCAGTTTAATCCACTGACTCCAAATCATTTGAGAGTTGCCTGGAAGAATACAGCCTTTGGAAACAGGTGATAACAACAGGGCTTTGGTCAGAGAGGCAGACAACATCCCCAGGGACTGAGAGGTTGCTGCTATTTCTACCCCTGACCTGACAGCCCCAGGGAAAGACATGTTGTGGGCTCAGTCATGAGGGATGCTGGGTAGCATTGTGAAAAAGAATATGACATTCTAAGCGAGGCGATACGAAGACCTTGAAGAATTAAGATGAATTATTAAAAGGAAAAGAACTGCTTTGCAATCTGTGATTACTTTCCAAAGCTTTTTCTTTGGTTTTCAAAAACTTATATTTTATTGTTGAATTCTAACAAATTTAAATTGATCTCTACTGAACAAAGACCACAGGCATTAAATCAAGGTGAATTCATTACAGAGAGCAACTTATTTGGTAGTCATCTTAAAATTTTAACTGTTATTGTTTAAAATCCATAGCATAGAGGTGTGAGAAGTTTGCAAAAAGACTAGACTGACAGTCATTTTGATGCAAAACCATCAACTTGTAGTTTAGCAACAGAGATGTGGTGTCTGGTAAGGTAGCAGATAATCTATCACAGGCTGTTCAGAATCTCATCCATAATTTTTCAGCATGCATCTTCTTGGACAATTAGACAGCTGGTAGCAAAACATCAATGCCTAATGTCGCTCATGTGTCTGGGCGACAACTCAAACCCTTTAGAGAGTGCTGCTGATGAATTTTTCAAATTCAGTTTTTTGCCGTTTTCTGATCCAGGCACTAAATCCTCTTATAAAACTCTGAAGTGCCATGAAATCCAAGCGGCAACCAGCAATGCCAAAAGTTGAAGCCACTCGAGAAGCACGGCAGCTAGATGCTGGCTTTGTTGAAATGACTGGGAAAAACCCCAACTTCTCTACGAAATATATTAGCTTTTGTTTTCTACAAGCCTGAAGTCACATGTGTGTCTTGGTGACAAATTTTAAAAAGCATTATTTGATCAAGAAAAAAATACTCAGCCTAGGTCCAGCTATTCTACAGAGGTTTTCATTGTCCAAGTATGAAAACAGTGTAAAAGCAGAGTACAAATAAGGACTGCAGATGACTCAAGTATACAAACATTTGATTGCCATGAGCTCCATGTTATTCCTTTCAAATGCAAAACAATCAGAAAAAAAACCCCAGAACTGATGCAGTTAGGTCCATAAATATTTGGATACTTATGTACTGAAGGGTTTTTTTTAAACTGTTTACTGAAACATTTTCGAGTTATAGTTATATAATGGACATGGACATAATGTGTAGACTCTCAGCTTTCATTTGAGCGTATCCACGTTTAAATTGGATGAAGAGTTTAGAAGTTTCAGCTTTTTAACATGTGCCGTCTTTTTAAAGGGACCAAAAGTAATTGGACAATTGACGCAAAGGCTATTTCATGGTCAGGGGTGGGCAATTCCTTCATTAGGTCATTATCAATTAGGCAGATAAAAGGCCTGGAGTTGACTTGAGGTGCAGTGCTTGCATTTGGAAGATTTCGCTGTAAACAGACACCATGCGGTCAAAGGAGAGCTCCATGCAGGTGAAACAAGCCATCCTTAAGCTGCGAAAACAGAAAAAACCCATACGAGAAATTGCTACAATATTAGGATGATCACAGAATCGTTTCCATGGTGATGAGAAACCCCTTCATAACAGCCAACCAAGTGACTAACAACACTCTCCAGGAGGTAAGTGTAGGTGTATTGATATCCAAGTCTACCATAAAGAGAAGACTGCATGAAAGTAAATACAGAGGGTTCACTGCAAGATGCAAGCCACTCATAAGCCTCAAGAATAGAAAAGCTAGATTGGATGTTGCTAAAAAGCATCTAAAAAAGCCAGCACAATTCTAGAAAAACATTCCTTGGGCAAGGCCAAGACCAACCTCTACCAGAATGATGGCAAGAAAAACGTATGGAGAAGGCGTGGAACAGCTCATGATCCAAAGCATATCACATTATCTCTAAAACATGGCGATGGCAGTGCGATGGCTTGGGTGTACATGGCTGCCAGTGGCACTGGGACACTAGTGATTATTGATGATGTGACACAGGACAGAAGCAGTCGAATAAATTCTGAGCTATTCATGACCGAATACATAGAGCCAAAGCTGTTTATTAAAGCAAAGAAGTGGAATATTCTTGAATTGCCAAGTCAGCCACCTGATCTTAACCCAATTGAGCATTTATTCCACTTGTTGAAGACTAAATATTGGACAGAAAGGCCCATAAACAAACATTTGAAGAATGTCTTGGTTTCTCTAATGTTCAAAGATTACACAGTAATGTAGAGCAAGAAAACATCTGTCAGATGATCAAAAAAGTTTGTTATCTGATAATAATCTTAACAGTTAATCAACCTGTGAGTGCAACACCACATAAATCATAAGCAATGGTGGTGTAATCCTGATATATATTTTCACAACAAAGCAACATCATATCTTCCGTGTCTGTGATCTAAAGAAGCCAGTGGTCAGGTTTCTCCATGCCTTCCCACATCCCCTGTGTTTATATCCCCTTTGGGTAGGAGGATTTATCAGAGCAGTGGTAGTGTCCAATTGTATCACAAACATCCTGTCCCTCCACAGAGAGCGAGAAGGGTTAGGTCACTACTGACAGTCTGAATAATCACTCAATCCTACCAGAAGCCAAGGTCGTGGTCTGGATCGAAAGAGTCTACTGATTAAACTGTGCAATGAAATGAACCGAGCACTTACAGTTTAAGATAAAACAAATGCTAAATGTTATTATTATGATTTCATTTTGACAGTGACTTTTACTGCTGTAAAAAAAAGGGGGAAAAAAGAAAAAAAAATCTCACCTAAAAGCAGCAACAATGGCCTTGGCTGCAAATTAACAACAAAAAACATGTGCTTGATTTTAATGTCGGCCTGTAAGAAAAACACACCAGTTGTATGTGGTTACTGCATATGAATATTCATCAGTCTATACCAGCATCTGTGTTTGCATCTGTGCATCTTTGTTCTCTGTGTTATTATAATAAGGTATTTTGCATCGAGAGGGAAAATAGCATTTGGCTCTGGTTTGGACTGTTCACCACATGACACGGATCTTCTCCTCCTTCACTAGCCCTGCTCCAGTAGATGCTACCCATAAAACCAGGAAGACAATGAACAGTAAATAGAACAGCAAAATAAAAGAAAACTCTTAATTCATGTAATTATAAATCATTTAATTATCTTAATTACGATAATTATTAATTACCTTAATGTTGTTGGACCCAATAAGGACAGCATCTGGCAGCAGGTCGTTTATGGATTACCCTCAAGTGTCAAATGAGCTGCTCATCTGTAAAATCATCTTTCACTGGTTGTCTGTGTCGTATTCTATTTTTATTTCATATTGAAGCTATAAATTAGCAACTTCTTATATAACTAAGCTTAAAATTTGATGGTTCTCATTGGGACTGCATATTATGACTTTGTGAAGTCTTTTCAAGCTGTGATCCACGGCACCAGGCTAAAGCTAACGCAAATCAAATTGTGTTTAAACCAGAGCGATTTTCTCCGATTTTCTTGATCCAATAAGATCTGTTTGCTTGATTCTGCACTTTAGGATGCACATCTCAAGCAAATCCCTGAAACATGAAATTTGAGCAGACAACATTTATATCCCTCTCCTCTTAGTTTATTATGCTAGCATTTTCCAATACGCACTCATTAGACAGTACAGCTGATGCTCATTAGGCAGGTATTTGGTGTTTTAGTACTACTGGGCAACCTTTGACCTCATGGTGGCATAAGACAGTCATTAGAATATAATGTATGGGAACATGAATATTTGCATAAAATTTCATTACCACGTGGCTAGGAGAGCAGCAACATCATTATCAGATATCGGCCTGACACTAGCTCAAATAGCTGGAAGGAAGGTCTGTAAGTACAGGCTGGCTTCTGCAGTCATTTCCATTCTTTGTTATTCTGAATTATCTTAATCATGTGGCAGCACTGCACTGGCAGACCACTACATGATGGTAGGAGGAAAGCTAGCAGAGCACGGAGCAAGCTAGCAATAATGTTTCAGCAGTTTGGAGAGATTTGGAGAGGTTTCATTCCAACAAAGTCTCTTTGGTTGTTGTTGGTGACTTAGCTGTATTTTCAAAGCATTTGCACAAGACTAAATAATAAATCCAAATGGTCAACATATTGGAAAGTACCGCTGTAACATTTAAACCATATGTGTTATTTTTCATGAGACACAATACAACTTTATTTTAAGTTAAGACAGCCAAAGAGGAAAAATTATTTACAGTCCCAATATGCTGCACTATGCAGCTATAGTCTTCTGAATGCACTTTGTTGGATAGCCTTAGAATTTTTCTCTACGTAAAGACAGACAGCAAGGAGGAGACGTGTCAGAGCTGCCTGTGATGTATGGCTCTGCAGATCCCCTCAGGTCCTTGAGCTCAATGATCAGTATATTGATCAACATGTGTTTTAACACTCCCTGAAACACACTAACTGTCTGGAGCCCATTCTGCAAAAACAACTCAGAATCTGTCATCATGGCTACCCACATACTTTCTGTATATCTAATTATTGAAAAGCAAGGCTCCTTCTGCAAAAAATGTACCTCCCGTACCCAGGGTACTGCACCGTCTGTCAGCCACATGGAAAATAAGACCAGACGAGACACACTCGCGCACGTACAAAAAACTGGTGACCATGACAGACATAAGGACCAGAAGATGAAGACAGACTATCAGAGCTGTGTGTAATTACTCTATGTGCGTCGATAGCTGCTGGGCAATAACACCCAGTGCAGCGGAACAACTGCACACAGCACAGCCTAACAGGCCCGTTCATGTCTAGACCTTAAAAGTGTTGAAAGCAGAAAGAAACACATGTTTGACTGACTGAAGGAGAGGAGAGAAGAGGACATGTTCATGTTTGCTTTGTTTCGATGCCTAAAGCCAGAGTAGAGACACATGTCACACCACCATCTGCCTGCTGTGTCATCGCTAACACACACAAAAACACACACAAACAAACACTTTTAAATTCTGACACCTCAAACACCACATGTTGGCATGTTGTTTCTGGGCGTGTTTGTGTGTAAACCTGTAAGAGCTCACGCTATTAACTCACAGGAGCTTTTGGACAGCTCTTCGCGTGTGCTCCTCCCCCTCCCTCCGTGTCAGCTGAGAAAAGCATTCTGAAGCTTAACAAAGGAATTATATTCATTTACTCAGACCACAAGAAGCTGCCACACCACTCCTGGCACGCACGGCAATGGCACTGGGCTGTCAGACAAGACTCTGTGCCACAGAGTTAAGAGGACTGGATGAATAATGTAGTGCCACACAATGACAGGCTCGATTATGAATGATGCAGTAATACCAGAGGGTGGACAGGAAGCGCCTGACACCATCAGTTCACGGAGCACCTGGTGCACATCAACTTCAAGAGGCCTTAGTGACAGCTAAGGGGCGGGGGTGGGGTGGGGTGGGGTGATGGTGGAATTTTCTTTTAAAGTTAACCTTGAGATCCACACGCGGTCTGACTTGTAAACAAAACAAATACGCATTACCCTACAAGCCCTACGGGGAAAGCCCTGATTCAGCTGACTAAGGATCAGGGTCAGAGTCAGGTGATACAAGGTCAGCTTAGCATCATGGCTGTCCCAGAGCCATTCTGAGGTAAGTATGACAGGAGCCCCCGAGGCTGACAGACACACAACTAAAGTCCCAAACGCTCAGCTTAGGAACTTTCAACCAAAGGCCTTACTGGTCCAGTGAGGAATGTGTCAGTAAGGAGCAGGTGGATTTTAAAAAAGAAGAAGAGGAAGAAGCAACAGCTGGAGGTTTAGGTGTTCCCTCAAGAGTGATGGGAAGGAGGATGAGGAGGGAGAGAAGAAGATGAAAGAGAGGAAGTGAAAGAAGTGGGTGAAGGCCCCAGAAAACAACTGTTATGTGGATGAAGAATTTCGAAAATGCTCCTCATTGGATGAACTCAGGGCAAATGCCACTCTGACCTCGAGATATACTTAACTCTAATCTCTAAACCTGCTCCAAGTCTATTATAAGGACTTGGCACCCACAGTCACGCTGGTGTGTGTGTGTTTGTATGTTTTTGTGTTTTGTCTCGTTTTTCCTTAATGCAAAAATGCTAATTTCCTATTTTTTATGACATTAAATTGCAAGTCATCTTTATTTCAAAATGTTTATTATTTATAATAAATACAGCAAACGTGACATAGTCTAGACTACTATTGTTCTATGGTACTTCTCTCTGCTCTCACCTACATAAATCGTCCCTGCGCTTCAAGTGGAGAGGTGGAGCGCACATTCACTTACCACTGGAACTCATGATGCCCAATCGGTTGTTATCCAAAACAAAGCGGCTTCGTCAGAAAATAATCCCATAAAGCACGAGGAATTCCTCAGTTTCGGCAGTTTTACTCCTTCGCAATTTTGCAGTAATATTAATGAAAATAATAATAATCCACTAAATGCAAATGATGCTTCTCACTCCCAGCAGCACTGCTTCCAGTCAATTTCTCAGAAGAAGAAGGTGGGCATAGAGGGGTACAAAAATATAAGAAAAAAGAAATAGAAGGCAGGATAATACCCGTACTCAGCTACAACATCCAAATAAAACTCCCGCTCTTGCTGTGTGAACGTCGGCTGTCTTTTATTATTATTATTATTATTTTCTTTCTTCTTTTTTTTCTCCTTTTTTTCCCAGAGACGCCAGTGACAACACACAATGCTGCTCACACGGATTCCACCTTCACATTTTCGCTCCCGGCTGATCCCAGCTCCGCCGCGCTCCCCTGGCGTGTCATCGTGCGCCTTTCACGCGCTGTAAACACAGCACCCCTATATATTTTTCCGGTCGAGGTTTTCAAAATAAAGCAAACACTTTTGAGTGTTAGCATGTGAACATTGCGTGAAAGGAAAGGAAAAACAATGATCTGAAATTAAAATATTAGCCTACAATAGACAAGCATACACCTCGAATATCATTGATAAACATTGATAACTTAGATCTAAATCGAGGTTTCAGATATAATAGTCTTTGATCATTTATATTTTATAATAAACTAAGACGAAGTTATTATTTAATTAATATTTTGATTTGAATTATCGAATTCAGTGGTAGCTGATTCAATGCACTATTAAAGCAAAACCTGCAAGTAACATTTAAGACAAGCACAACCTGGGTACAAGACATTCCCATTCCCAAATGTAACTTATTACTGTGTTGTTAAGGTATTAAGTACGTGACTTGAACTAAAATGTTAAGCCTCACATAAAAAAGAAGTCATACTTTCGTACTTGTAATGTAACTTTTTCCCACAAGCTCAGCCCGTTAGCTACAAGAACTCATTCTCAAATAATATTAGGCTTTAGGCTGAATATCATAAATACATTCTGTATTCGTAAAATGTATATATAGTTCTCATTTGTAGTGGAGCTCTGTCTTAGATAAAATACATACACACACACACACACACACACACACACATATATATATATATATATCATTTAGATAAAATAAGATATATAAAAGTGTCACTGAGGACTTCTGAAAGCTCAGGCTTTATGTTTTTCAAATCTGATTATTTTTTTTTATGAAAGTAAAGGTATTTCCGGTACTGCTCCGGGTTTCTGAGCCCAACTTGACTGCGCTCGTTTTTCTATCCTGGGTTAACGACGTCACTCTGGGCTGCTGTGAGCGCTTTGGGGATACTATACCCTACATCACTCTGCAATAAGTGATACGTGTTCACGAGTCCTTCCTTTTAAGCCGATTTCCAAAGCAGAGGAAGACTGACAGAAAGATGCTCAGTGTTCGAAGAATTTTAGAGTCATTTGCAATTTGCAAAGCCACCTTGAATTGAAACTGGGCCGGAACACATTTTTCACTTTTCAAGAGATGCATGTAATATTTAAAACAAAATTATTTAGAGAAGGTCGAGAGCGTTCACAAAACCACTTTGTGTTCTTTGCAGTGCTGGGCTGGGCTTGTTGCTTAAACTGTTATGACACCGCCCTCTTCTGGAAAATCGACGTCAGCAAATAAGTTAATTGGATTATTTACGGTGAAGCTGCTGCTGAGGCCAGGTTAATTTAGAATCTTTGGACGGATTTGTTTCCACGATTTTCAACTGCGGAAACACAGCAATTGCCTTAAAAGGCATGGGCTAGTTCTGACACGAGATTAAAAGCTACCCTGCCTTTATGGCTCAGTGATATTCCTTCACCAGGTCCACTGGCATCAACGTGGAAAGATTTCAATCTTAGACTTTGCGTGAAACACCCATCCGCTGTTTCCCATGGTATGAGCCAGTAGTCATAAGGAAACAATTGAAGTTCGCCAAAAGGTTAACGGCCTGGTCAACTTAAGGGATTAACTATTACATAGATAACAAGCGGCTTATTAAACTTGAAGATAAAAAGCAGGTAACGCTGTGAAAATGTAATATTTATTTCTGTTACAGAGACAGGAGAAAATTTCTGCTGTCACATTTCTGAATGTGTTTCTTTAGAATGGGGTGTCAAACATAAGGCCTGGGAGCAAGAATCGGCCTTGCACAGAGTCAATCCTGCCCACTGGACATCTTCAAAAAAAGGGGAGGAGAGCATAAATTTGGGACTTTTAAATGTATTTTAATACGTTTTACAGCTTTTCCTGCTGATAAAGAAATCAGCAGGAAAAGCTAAAGATAAAGAAATCCCCCACTCTGGACATTTCGCCCATAGCCATTCCTACTACACCAGACAGATAAACAATTAAATAATTAAAAAACAGTTCCTGTTTTTTCACTGTGAGTTAAAGAAAGTTTTGTGTGTGTGTGTTCATTTTGTTTTTAAAATTTTCCATTTTGCAATGAACTTTAACAAAAACTAATTAAACATTAACGACACTCTGACACTTGTGACAACCATCCTGATAGTGGGATTAGTTGTCACATGGTGTAGGGTTGTTTGTCCCTATAGTTATCACTATAACTTATATACTTTAAAAACTTTGTTTTCAGAAAAAAATTAAAGTGTTTTTATTTTTTTATCTGTTTTTATTTTTTTAGATAGCTACATCAACAAGTTAAGAAGTTAACAGCACCTTGTGTGCACTTTGTATTTAACTGCAAATTTGAACCAGTGGTAATTATTGTTAATTATTCAATGTATGAACAATTAGACCAGATCCACATTTCATGACTGTATTTTGAACTGATAAATCATAGATATCATTTAAAAAGTCCATAAGTTTCCTCTGTCTTTTAAAAGACCAGCAGTCTTTTTGTGCAAGACTTTCCAGTGCTCTCTATTTTAGGTCTTGATGTATGCTTGATCATAAGGACATTTTCTGGGATCTCCATTTTGCTAGTTTTGATCGTGCAACCCTGTGCCTCAGAGTCATTGCTCGGTATACC
>VUQG01004862.1:0-11330 GCA_015106755.1 Etia nguti
CGGGGGGGGGGGGGTGTCTTCTTTTGTTTTAAGGCTTCAGCTCAAGACTATAGGAATTATAACAAGGATTTGCATATATTTTATAATGTTTAACATACTGTATAGAAAGAATAGCTGCTATTCATCCTCCCAACTGACACCCCCACCCCCTGCAGAGTGGAGTACATGAACAACAACCACCAGTTTTTTGCAGTAGTGACGATATTTAATACAAGTGCCTCGCCTCGCCACATGCTCTCAAAGTCACACATAAACAAAGCCTGTCTCCAGTGGAGAGAAGCATTTCAGCTATGAATGTGTGTGTTTGAGATATGTGACACCCTCTAAAGTGAATTAGAGGGTTGGATGCTCCTGCCCCTTCATCTCTTAACTGTCTCCTCCTCACCCCCTGTAGCCACCTCACCCTTCGCTCTCACATTCTTTCTAGTACAGTCGTTACTTTACACACCCTCCTCCTCCTCCTCCCCCCAGATGAGAGTTGTGTGTCTGGAGGGGGAAAAAAAACTAACAAGAAAAATGATGGGCTGGAAAACAGAGATCAAAAAGAGGAGAGAGATGCCAGTAGTCTGTTAAATCAGCATGGTTCCTGTTTTATTATCAATGCACACAACTGTTGCTGGCCTGGTTTACTAACTGTCTGACCCCCTCCTCTATACACATTTACTCGGAAAAATCCTTTACTACATTAGAGCAGCCCAGAGGAACTGGTGTCATTATGCAGACTACGACTGATTTTCTGTTGCTAGCATACTTTTAACATTACATGATGGGGGGGTTTTCTGCTGGTCTGTTTTGATGTTTTTTGGTGTTGCCTTGCCAGTTTAACGAGGGTGTGATCGGACCCTGAAAATCACACCTATGTGAGAAAGAGAGAGACTGCTGTCATGTGATACTGATGTAATTAAGAAACCACTCAGACTTGTTTTCTTTTTCCTGTTTCATTCGTGTTTACATCAGCTGAGTAAAGAGTAAAGTTAGCAAACTCCTAATAATTTTCGAACTTCTTCGAGGCTCCAGTGTCTCTTGATAAGAGGAAAGGTGACCAACCCCCTTCCTTTATTTTCGGAGGCCAGAGAGGGTTAGAAGACTATTGTGTTTGAATGCGTATGTGCCTTGGGAAGGGGGTGGGTCCCCATCCATCCTGCTGTGGTGGAATTTGGGTCAAGGGGATTGGGACTTATTCTAAGGAGGGGTAGTAGAGGACTGTATTGTTTGTTTCGTGTATGCTGTATGGGCACAGGCAAGACACAGTTTAACTGAGAAAAAAACCCAAATGCGCATTCTTGAAATCTGCTGGGATTTAAGTTCAAGTTATGTTTAGTGTATCCTAAATTCTTTTCCTAAACATACGGTGAACCGCATAGCTCACATTCCTCTCAAGTCAAATTCATGCATAAGATATGGGCGTGCCCTCGTTAACAAGTTGGCATACAAAAACTTTTTTTTAAATTTAATTACACAAACTGTTTTGTTTTTTTAAAGCAAAAACATTCAAGGAATTTGATGTCTGGAGATTCATGCCTATAATTTAGGAAAAGGGATGTAGGCGTATGGAGAGTTGTACATTTTTGTGTGAAATGGGAAAACTGAATTCTGCTTGGAAGCAAATCCTTGATCTGTGAAATATGATTTTTCATGTTTCAAAGGTTTTCCTTCAATATTTTAAAGTCTGCCTTGTTGGTGACTCGCAAGCAAAGGGCATATTTCCCACAGTGTGCGTGGTTTAAGGAATGCGTGCCCTCCTGTGTAATCATGTAACCTGATATCCAGGCATTAATTTCTGGGAATTTGTTTTGAGAGTCTAGGGGTGTTAGATGTGAGGTTTCCCAGACTGCACTGAGATCTGAGGACTCCCTGGCAGGTTGTCGGCAACCCCCCCACACACACACCATGCCTTCTTCTGTCAAAACACAGAGATGTGGCAGGCGTTCACTTTATGTGTATGTGTGTGTTGCGTGTGTGGTTTTCATCTCTTATCTGAACTTCATCATCATGCGTTATTTGCCTAGCAAGTGTATCACTACCAAGAAATCACTCACGATAATGGAAAGCGTTGACCATCAAAGGCAACTAGATGCTATTTTCACGTTGCACAATAGCAGAGTTGCTTTGTAGGCTTCTGGACAATAATCTGCAAATTGTCGAAGGATCGCTTGCACAACGCTTCCAATTAATTTCCATTTGGGGATCACTGTTCTTTATTTTTCTATGTCAAACCTTAAACTTTTATATCTTTGGCATGTTTACTTAGCAAAGGATTAGTTGGAGCAAACTGCAATCTGATTGCAATTAAGTTGTAAAACATGATCTCTGCAAATGCTTTCTGTTTAACTTCTTTTTTTCTGCAGATGGGGGTGAGAGTTTTGTTGGTGATATAAAACTCTTTATTGGTTTTACTGGGTCATCTCCTCAGAGATTTTTATGGAATGCTGAATAATTTATGCTGTCTCAGCCAATAATTTGATTTCCTCAACATAACCTGAATTTGTTAAATTGAATATTGCGCACCATGGCTTTATATCAATGTCATGGGAATGTTATTTGTGATTTTTTCTGTAGACAGAGACAAGTAGTAAAGTCAAGTGAGAGATTCGATCAACATCTTACACAAAGTTCTTTCTCTTCTCTTGTGTTCTCAGTTGGCCAGCCAGATGGGGTGTCTGTGGGTCAGAAGGAGGACGCTACTGAGACCATGGACGCCATCCAGGATGAAGTGACCCCTCAAGTAAATGGAGAAAAAGTTGATAAAGAGGCCCCCGATGCAAATGATATTTCAGCTGCTGAGGAGAAGGCTCCGGAGGAACAACCTGATGATGCAAGTGAAGTTGGTTTCAAGAAGATCTTCCGCTTTGTGGGCTTTAAGTTCACCCTCAAGAAGGACAAGAGTGAGGAGAAAGACCCTGTGAAGCTCCTGACAGTCAAAGATAAAGAAGGAGAGGAGGGCAGTGGGACAGATGAGCCTGCGAAGGAGAAGGAGGAGGAGAAAGAGAAAGAGAAAGCTCCTGCTTTTGAAGAGAAATGCACGGCTGAAGGAAAGGAGGCTAATGTGGAGGCAGCTGCTGTTGAGGTCACTACAGAACCTGAGAAAGCTGAAACCACTGAAGCCACGCTGGAAGGTGCTGCTGCTGCTGAAACTGTCGACGAAGCAGTCAAGGAGGAAGGAGCTGAGAAGGAAGGTGAGAGCACTTCACCACCTCAGGAGGCTGCCATGTCCCCTTTCAGGAAGTTCTTCAGTGGAGGTCTTTTCTCTAACCTGCGAAAGAAAGCGAGCATAAAGAAGCCAAAAGAGGAGGAGGTCAACGAGGTGGCTACTGAGGAGGAGACTGCTAAGACAGAGGAAAGTGTTACTACTGTCGTAGAAAAGGAGGTCAAAGATGTGACAGAAAAGGAAACCGAGGAGGAAGTGTCGGAGGCTGCTGTGGAGGAAAAATCTGAGCCCAAGGAAGAGGCAGTGATTACCCCACAGGAAACAAAATCAGAAGATCATCCAGAACCCGAGGTCACAGCTGAAACCCCTGCTGTTGCAGAAACAACTAATGATGAGGTAAAACAAGAAGAGCAAAAACCAGAACCTCCTACAGGAGTGGAGGAGAAGGCTCCAACTGAGGTGACATCTGAGGCTGAGCTGCTGTCATCTCAGGAAAAGGCAAAGTCTCAAGGAAGCCCCCTGAAAAAGCTCTTCACTGGAGCTGGCCTAAAGAAGCTCTCAACTAAGAAACCGAAAAGCAAGAAAGATACTGAGGCCAAGCTCACTGAGTCTGGGGAGCAGGCAGCTGAGCAGCTCCAGCCCTCCACAGAGCCAGCAGAAGCTCCTAAAGCTGATAGTGGGCCCTCATCTCCAGAGGAGTCGGGAGAGCATGTTATTGCTGTGGAGGTGACCCAGAATGAGTCTAGCCAAGAGACTGAAGGTGAAGTTGGATCTGATGGAGAAAAGAAAAAGGAGGGCATCATGGCCTGGTCCTCATTCAAGAAACTGGTGACACCAAAGAAGCGTGTAAAGAGATCATCAGAGAGTGAAGATGAAGCAGCTGGGGAGAAGCCAGCCAAGTCAGCCACTCTGTCCTCTTCTGAAAGTGCTGCATTAGCAGATAAGAGTGTTGAGGAAGAAGCTCAAGAAGATAAGCCCTCTGAGGAAGAGCCAAAGACTGAAACCACTGAGAAGCTGCTCAGCAGCACCGAAGAGCCCAAAAAGAAAATGGACACCTCTGTTTCCTGGGAGGCTCTAATGTGTATGGGTGGACCCAAGAAGAGGGGCAGGAAGACCTCTGATTCAGATGATGATGAGACCAAGATTGAAGAGGAAACACCAGCAACAGCAGAAGTAGAAAAGGAGGGTAAAGCAGAGGCTGCAACTGACACTGAAGGTGAACCTGTTTCTTCACCTGAACCTTTACCCAGCCCCCCTGAAAGAGAGTCTACCTGGGGTACCCTAAAACGCATGGTTATGCCAAAGAACAAGGCCAAAGGTGAGGAAAAGCCTGAGGAGTCTGCAGAGCAAGTCCAGTCCGACAGTGAAGCACCAAAAGATGAGTCATCCTTCTCTCTGAGAAAATTCTTCCCAGGACGCAAGAAGAAGAAGGCTGAAAAACAATCTTCCACTGACCAGAGCTCAGGAGAGGAGGACTCTGAAACTCCAGCTGTGGTTCCGCTTTCAGAGTACGATGCACAAGTCGAAGCTGAACCCGAGGCACAGGCAGAACCAGCTCCAGTCCAGATTAAAGTGTCCTCTGAAGACAGATCCCCTTCGTGGATCCCGGCCGATGTTGAAGACGCTGCTGATAAACATGATCAGCTGAGTGATATCCCAGAGGAAGCAGAGAATGCTGCTACACCAAAGTCTATTGATACTGACATTGCAGAGGATGAAACTGAGGACCCAGCCATGCTACCTAAACCTCCGGGACGCACAGGGCGCCGACTCTCCACCGCTGAGGTGAAGCCTGTTGATCCAGCTCCAGCTGCAGCAACCACCCCTGTTCCTCAGACACCCAAGTCGGAGAATGCAGAAGAGGTTATGCAGGGTGTTGAGTTCCAAATCAGTGAAATCCCGTGCCAGACATGTGTGGCTGTAGAAGATGTACGATTAGAGGTAGCTGCTGAAAAGATGGAGCCTGAACCACCGATTGACAATGCTAAGGCCACAACAAATACCATCCTCAAGCCACATACTCATGATGAGGCCATGGCTATCTGCACTGGCCTTGGCACCAAGGAAATCGCCAAAGTAGCTCTGGAGAAGCCCGCACACCCTATGGTAGAGACTGTGGCGGTGATCCGTGATGCTCTGTGCTCTGAGGTGTCAGTGGAAGAGTTGCACCCACCTACAGTGGAAGTAGTCTTTACAGAAGACCCAGTGTTGGTGGCCCAAGTGCAGCAAGTAGAATCCACTGAACTTGAGGTTGCTGTTGAAAGTTCAGGGAGTGATGGAACTATTCAAGTTGCCAGCTTGTGTCAAGAACCGGAGATTGAGAAGGTTGGAGTTGTGAACACTGTCACAGAGGAGTCTGAGGTCCTTCAGCCCACCACAGTAAGCGAGAACTCTCCTAAAACTGTGCTAGTCAGTCCCATTGCTCCGACCTCCGAAGCGGTTATCTGCGCCCAAAGTGTCGAAGTCTCTGAGGTAACTGTAGAGACCAAGGAAGTGGAAATGGAAATGGAGCACTTTGCTGCCACTGAAGAAAATATCCCTGTACAAGAGGTGTTTCAGGCTACAGCTGCAGAGATGTCATCAGACATATGTGAAACCACAAAGGCCACCATCACAGAAGAGATGGAACCGCCCATCCCTGTAGTTCTTCCAAGTGAGGCGGTTCCTGTTATCACAGATACAGTCATCCTTGTGGCTCCAGTCAGTGTGGAATCAGAGAAGGTGGCGGCCACAGAAACTGCCTCAGAGTCTAAAGTAGCCTATGTTGAACTGTTCAACTCCCAGGAAACCACGAAGGAGGTTGCAAAGACTGCAGAGGCTGCTGCCACCCCGATAGTAGAGCCAGTGATCAGTTCAGTTGCTAAGCAGGCCAGTGAGAAGATAGAGGAAATCAAGGAGGAAGCCCCACAGGTCAGTGAAATTGAGGTTCAGAGCATGGCGATTGCTCAGACTGTCATTCAGGATGCTGTAGATAAAGTTTCAGAAGATATACCTGAGCCAAAGAAGCCTCCCACGCCATCAGCTGCCATCCCAACACCAGTCCAGGCAATAGCAACAATAGAAAATGAGATCGACATCGCAGCCGACGCACCTGTTGTCACTGACACCCCTGTTCCCATCGTCTGTGATAAACCAGTAACAAAGTCACCTCAGCCACTCAATGTTGCCATTCAGGTCATTGATGCCATCCCAATCGAGGTCACTAAGAATCTTGAAGAGGTGGAAAAGAAACCAGAAGAGGGTCGGAAGCAAGATGCAGAGGTTAAAGTAAGTGAGGAAACGCTTAAAACAGTAGAAGCAGGACAGGTAAAGGAAGAGAGTCAGAAAAGTGAAGAGCCTGCACAGGTCAAGGAGGAACAGAGCAAAGATCAGGAAGCAAAGGTCAAAGACGTTCCTGAAAAGGTGGAATCACAATCAGAGGAAACCAAGCCTGAAGCTCCCTCAGAGGAAAAGAAAGAGAAAGTACTTGAAGTCCACATGCCCATCCAGGTGGTCCTGCAGACAGCGCATGTGGTTGAGGAACCGTCAATTCAAGAAGAGGCCGTTGAAGAGTTTGATAGCAACGGTCCTGCAGCTCAAGACACCAACGCACCACCCAAGAGTAGTGGAAGCGAGAAGCTCCCAGTACTGGAGGAAGAACCTCAAGTGATAAATGCAGCGGAGGATGCCGCTTCCAGCCGACTCACAGATGACGCAGCTGGCACATCGGAGACCGAGAAAACACCGTCAAAGTGTGCAGAAGTGATGGCACAGGTGATTGAGGTGATCGAGGAGGCTGTGAAGGAGATCGAGCCTGTGTCCACAGAGATCACAGCAGCATCATGAGCAGGTGAGGCTAATCTTGCAGCACTGTTATACTGTCTGTTTGATTGTCTCGGAACTTTAAATAGCTTCTGTACTAGTAGTATCCCAAAACCTGCAATGAGATTTAAAAAAAAATTTTTTTTTTTGCAAAATTCCTTTGTTGGCCTATCAAACAATCTTCTCATAGTGGCTTTTTTTTAAAAACATCAATGGGTCCTGCTTTTATTAGGGAGTAGGGGAGGGGATTTGCACTCTCACCAGATGAAAAAGCTTTTGTTCGGGCTATGAGTAACCAGGGGACCTTTGATATCAAAGCAGGAATGCCGCCGTTGACCCCTTCTTTGTAGGCCGGGGTCTTAAAGGGAAGTGGTGTGTGTGAAGGGCAGATGAACTTGTGCTGAAAGGCTGATTATGATTCCTCCGCTCCCTCCTTCTGTTTTTCTTCTATCGCAGGCTCAGTATGGAGTCAAGAAACCATGTCGGAGTACGCATTTACTAGACTCAATTACAAAGCTTCAAAGAGCAGGCATTTTTCTTTTCAGTTTTAACTGAATTATCTCTCTTATAGTGAGCACAGTTTTCGAAATACAGTGTGATGTTACCTGATACGACCAGATACAAGGACAAGGGGGAAACTGGGTGTAGTTCGCTTAAATATGTTTTAAGCAATGCAATGAGAGGCTGGACAGGAACAGAAATGGGAGATAAAGGGCATCTCACAGTAATTTAATATAATGCTATTGCTAATTCAGCCAAATTTAACACAGCTTTAAGATTATATTCTGAAGATTTTATTTCCTGATGGAATATAAATAGTTCCCTGATAACAGAAGACAAGATCCAGACATTTCTTCTTCCTAATATTGTTTTATGTGTTTCTCCACTGCAGCAGAAAGGAGGCGACTGATGCCTGGGAGACACACTGTCTGGACCAGGACATGAGTGATGAGGGAGAGAAAAAGAGAGACAGTAAGAGACAAAAAGAAGCTGCTCTGTGGTAACATGCTGAGAACGACCTCGGCCATCCCGCCCAAAGAGGGCAGCAACAGCACCGCCATTCTCTCCAGCTGCCCTCCCACCTGTATTCCAACCACGTCCTGCAGCCCTGTCACAGCAACGTGACAACCCACTGTTGCACCCTAACCCCACCCACTCACTCACACTTTCACAAACACACACTCATGCATGTCTTGTGCCTCAGAAGCATCCCATCTGGCTTGTAGTCAGTGCAGTGTATGTCCAGTGTCCCAGCGACTTTCCATTGCCCTTGTTGCACACGGCAAGAGTCAGCAACCCAGCTGAGTGTGTTTCTGTGCATATGTGCGTGCGTGTATGTGAAAAGAAGGAAGAGTAAGATGGTCTTAGAAAGTGACAAGATGGATTGTTATCTTGTAAATTGTATTTATATCTTGATTATTCTTCCATTCACTCCTAGGTCTTTATTTTGCTCTATTTTGTTATAGTATGGACTTTGTTGCCTGTTTTTTAATTTCTAATATTAAGCTGTGATATAACAGGTATTTTTGAGCAACATAAGAAAGCAGACTTTAAAGTTAGATGCCCATGTCTACAGTATTTCTTACTAAATATATCTGGATGATCAGAATTTACCAAAACAAATGTGAAAGTGTTACATAAAAGTGCTTAGTGTATCACAGCTTTAACTGTCATTTTCAAAGATTATTACGATTTCTAGCAAGCCATGGTACAAGTGTTATTCCTCTGGCGGAGAAAACAAGAAGTAGAGGCAGAGAGTATGATGATACTTAGCAGAAATGCATCACATGTTTGACTTTTGCCACATTCTCTTGTCACAGTGTGTCCTTCACCACTCGGCACCCCGATCAAAATGCAGCTCAAAGTAGATAAGAAAACAATCACTGCCTGGTTTACTGTAAAAACACGTTGTTAGTCATTGTTTCATGTAATAATACAATAAAATCCTATTAAAACCACCTTATCTGATACTGTGACACAGGCATGCGGTAAACAGTGCAAAGAATATCGATGGCACTTTTTGACCCTGGGTAGATGTGCATTTATGAAACGCTTACACTTGTCTGCAGTGTTTATTGATCCTGTTTTCTGACTTACTCTGTGAAATATGTCTAATTGATGTGAAGCGGTTTAACACGTTCTCTGCTGCACTATATTTACAATTGGTAGTGAGATGTTAACGCCCTCTGCTGCCTACAAAAAAAGCACTACAGCTTTCACTCATTGGTGTCATTTTCTTTTTAACTTCAGCTATATATTAACTAAAGGTTGGTAAGGTATGAGATAATCGTCGTTCAGTTTCGACTTGACCTGCACTTGTTTACCACGCATGGTAGCTCAGGGTCATCAAACTGGCACCAGGGAGGATGTAGACCGAGAGGTTGATCAATGATGCGTGGTACCAGAAATTAAAAACAATAGCTCATTTTACTCTTAATTTAAAAGCCAAATCAAGTTAGGATAAATCAGGGAGTCGTGGTTTCCATTGCTCACAGGATAGGAAATCAGTTGCATCCAATTAGATTCCCAAAGCCTCTACTAAACTACTTTGATTCGGGCAACAAAACTCAAAACCGAGTCAAAAGTCGGGGCCTATTTTGGAGATTTATTGGCAGGTGATTTCTGAATATCTGCGTCATCACTGTGATGCAGTTTCACCACCAAAGTAATCGCTTACCTATTGGTTACAACTCCTGAATTATTTAAAAAAAAAAGAAGAAGAAGAAGAACCTCTTCAGATGTGAGTTCTATTATCCAATCAGTTTAATTTAGTGGGTGATGCTAGTAGCTCTGAAGGCTCCCCTTTCACTCAGCTTTATCGCCAAACAAGTCAAGGATCAGGAAGTCTGGACCATTATCTAGGTCACCACTTCACTTTGCTTTGACTCCAGAGCGCCTGTCACATTAGTGATATTTGCTTTATGTAAAATAAGTGATTTAAAAAGAAAACGGTGAACTAAAGACTTTTGCTATTGCTGCATATTGTATATTAAGCATTTAGGGGCACCCGCCCACCTTCAGTCCTTCCTGCTTTTTGTAACACTCTTAACTGTGAACCTGTTAACATTTGTACAGATTGTATACCTACTGTATGTACTTAAATCATATTGTTGTAATATTAACGATTAACCTGCAGCCATTTAGCATAATATTCATGTAGCATGTCTTTTATATTTCCCAAGCTGTTAATAGTAAGGATTCAGAAACTTGTCTATATTTCATTCAATAAAGTTAGAGAAAAACGGTGTGTAGCGTGAATACTTTAAATAATGATGACTCACCATCGGGTAACAACACTATTTAGTGATTATGAAGAGTGCATAAATAAACTCTGGTATAATAATGTGCAAAAGTCTTAAGCGACCCATTATCTCTTTAGATTTTGCTTCCAAGGAGCCCTGTTTTGTTTTGTTTTTTTAAAGTGGTCTTGAGCAATAGTTCTCCAGGCTTTTTGAGGTACTTTTATTAGGAATGGGTTTAGTTTGTTTGTTAAGCAAGCCACTTACAGTAACGCCAACCTGTGAATCATCAACCATAATAAAGGGGCACCTAACTCACGGGACAAACCACTGTTGTATCTACACATAACAGACAACTTAGCAAAGAACCAAGTTTAAACTCTTATCTTTAGACACTTTACTAGCAGCCTGTCACAAAAACACATACTTTAGTCTAATTTCTTTACCCGAGTCTGTGAAAAATACCAAAAATAACACGGTTTGTCAGATATAAAATAGCATGTTTGCACAAACAAGGTGATTCCCAAAGAGCTATTAGCTAAAATGTGGCATATCTCAGTATGGTATGCAGAAAGTCCTTTAAAAAAACTGTGGAAACTTGACAAGTGGAGGGCAAAAGAAGACTACATATAAAAACTAGACAACTGAGACATGCATCTGGCTCTTCAGTTGATCCATCTAATGTTCATTGAAGCCTTATCAGAAGTGGTCTTAGTAAAAAGGTGGTTATCAAGAAGCCATTTTTCAAAGAAGGAAAACGGAAAAGACTGAAGTATTCAAATTACACAAGAACTGGACTTAAAATCAGTGGTAACAAGTCTCCAGTTAAAAATTCTAATTCAAATCTTCTACAATGGAACCCCAGAAAGTTAATTCTGTTCATCTGGACATGGCGTTTTCAGTGGGTGACACGTTTTATCACTTGGATGTGTCACGAAACGTCTCTCACCGAAAATGACACATCCAGAGGAACTTTTTGGGACTTGGATGATAAAGCATTTCTGGTAAATCAGTGGTAGTGACATAAAATGTGTCATCCAGAAGTTCTACTGGTGGGGAAAACAAGACAAAACCATCAAAAAAGAAATGTTTTTATTGTTCTTTCTTCACAGAAAAAAAAAAAAAAAAAGTTTTTTTAAAAA